>VMDO01010141.1:0-73255 GCA_007922755.1 Pedetes capensis
CTCTGTACCCTTAGGGTCTCACCACCTCTGTACCCTTAGGGTCTCACCACCTCTGTACCCTTAAGGTCTCACCACCTCTGTACCCTTAGGGTCTCACCACCTCTGTACCGTTAAGGTCTCACTACCTCTGTACCCTTAAGGTCTCACCACCTCTGTACCCTTAGGGTCTCACCACCTCTGTACCCTTAAGGTCTCACCACCTCTATACCCTTAAGGTCTCACCCATGTAGGACTCACCTTTTGTCTTAACCCAGACCTAAAAACTTTGGTTGCTTACAGTGCCTTCCGCTTGAGTGTGCTTCCAGTTTCTGAGAATGAATAGACCTAGAAGCAAATTCAACGTCTTCTCCTATGACTTCCTTCCAGCTGTGCACCACATACCACTGTTAACAATTTGTAATGAGCTGGGGTTTTTATTGTCTCTTCAGTTCCTCTCCTCCCATCATTTCTTCCCAGCTGGCTTTTCCTGCTTGTCTTAATGGAAGACAGTCTTCTTTTTCGTCACTTCAGCTGGAGACCTTCATTTTAGTAGGCAGTGGTATAAGCTAAAGCATGTTGGGGTTTATAGCCTCACTTCTGAAATCTCCTCTCCTGCCTCTGACCACAATTTCTCCTCTCCTTCTCTGTTGTCATGATAAGTCCCTCTCTGTTCTTGGTCCTCATTAAGACATTGAGTTCCTTGGCCCTTTCAAGATTTTCTAACCTATTCTGCTATGTCTTTATTTTCTCCCCCACTTGACCTAAATGCCACTGCTCATCACCTTGCCCTCTCTTTGGCCCACATCTTGATGTGCTTTTCCCTATTTTTTTGGTCATGCTTGTTGGTAATGCCCTCCACCAGAGTCAACGCAATGCGTTGACTGAGACTTCTCTGGCCCTGACTACTGAGCACAGCTACAGAGAGATGTCCATCTGCATGGACAGGTGATGCCACACCCTTAATATTGCCTGACACTTTGTGCTCTCAGTGGTCCTCTTACCCAGCCCTCACAGCAACCTCTTCAGGCCATCACTTCTCTGAAGATAAACTTACTTCCTAACCAGCAAGAATAAAATTGAGGCCAACGACCACCAAAGAAGATGTTCCACCACTTTCATCTCTCTACCTACCCGACACCCTTGCGGAGGAGGTTAATTCCTTCCCTTCGCTCCTCAGTGCCTCTGTTCTCATCAACACGCCCCAGGTCTCTGGCTGCTGCCTCTCTCTGTCTGCATCCTGAAGGCTGTCTGGGATTTTATGCTCCCTCCCGCTATCATCCCATCTTTCCTTCTTTTCACAGTCAAGTTCTTTGAAAGAGATTTCCACCAGTGTCCCTGCTTCCTGTTTTCCCTTTTGCTCCCACCTCACCTTTTTAAGTACCTGTCTCTCATAGTGGTAAAGCCCCTTGGGGCAGAGACCATGTCACTGGGTCCTTCATCCTTGGGATTTCCATCACCATGGCTGGCCATGGGCACACGTATTATTATTATTATTATTATTATTATTATTATTATTATTATTATTGAATGTACACCTTAATGTGATTCATTCTGACATGGTCTTCATTGTGACATTTCCATACATGCTTTTTGTTGTACATTATACATATAAGTTTCCCCTTAACCTCTTGGTTTTTTAGATACTGAGATTGCATCATGTTTCTGGCTGTCCCATAACATCTAACACTCACAACTTCCTGCACTGGGATAGGTCACATCAACTATTAAGTCTACACATTGTTATGTGAGAAAATAGGCTAGCATAGCTAACTAGTTATTTACCAGGGAGAGATTCTCTGATTCTAAATTGTATGCATGATCACAGGTTGCCTGTAATAGTAGATAGGGGAAAAAATGGAAGGAACCCATGTGTCAAACCTGAACTGAATATCCTATCTACTGAGCACAACGGTCCTGGGTGGGTAGCGTTGTGGGAAACTAAGGCTCAGAGGTCAAGACATCTGTGTGAAGTTGTGCATCATCAGGGCCTTGGATGCCAGTGCCTTCCCCTTTTCACATTGGCCCTGGCACTTGGGCTGCCTGCCATGGAGACCTGGCAGGTCCACCACAGTGATGTTACAGCATCCCCAGTATGTGACCAGGCCGCCCTCCTCATGGGCTGCTACTGTTGCCTCCAAATCCCATACCCACAGTTCCAAAACCTTTGGGGCTGTGAGTCACAAATCCCTAAGAAACTCTTCCAGAAAAAATGCACACAAGCATATCTGCTCCAAATGTCAGGACTTCATGAACCCTACGCCGGAGACCTCTCTATCCCAGGTAGGGACTTCCTGTCCTCTTCCCCAAGATAATAGAATGAATTCCTCTTGCTTGTCCATGTCCCCACAGGCCTCCCCCATACGTGTTGCCTGCCAGTACCTCCACGAAGAAGTAGATGTCCCCCCGGGTTCCATAGGTGAGAGCAGGCTTTGTCCGGCTGAGCCACAGATTATCAGAAATCACGATGTAGTCCACACTGGAGAAGAAGTGGTCCTTTTCCTTTCTGACAAGTTCCTCCAGGGACACAGAACCCACCTCTTCCATCCCCTCTAAGACAAACTTGATATTCACGGGGAGGTCCTGGATATACAACAAAACAGAAGGTTGTAGAACACGCTGGATCCAAGACTCATATGTACTTACCACAGATACATGAAATTAAGAACAGCCAATGTGGGGATCATTTAGGTTCCTAGTAGCTCTATTTACAGCAGTGGAGTTTTAACCGAGACTGTAGAGGAGAAGTCAAGGTAAGGCCCAGTGCATGGCCTGCACAAAGCCCATCAACTTCCCACTAAGACAGAGGATTTAGGCAGGAGCTCCTAGAGACACAACAGCATCCACCATGCAGAGCTCAACCATGCTGCAGAGGGAGGCATTCTCCTCCTTCTTCCTAAAAGGGATTCTGGAAGAAAGGTTATGTCATTTAAAATTGTTCCTCTATCCTCATAATTCTGAGCATGATAAATGGGAACTTTTTCCTCTGAAAGATCATAAGCCTCAGGATAATTTTTATTTTGAGTGTCTGTTATTTTTCAGCTGTGATTTCAATCTGCCTTTTAATTTACTCAAAAGCTTTGATCTTACAACAGAATGGGACTCGTGGGTTTTTTCTAGTTAATATTAGAGCACAAAACAGCTCCTTTAAAATTTTTACAACATGCTTTTTTCCCGTCCAATTTTGATGATTTTTTGCCTGGATAATTTATACTTCCTGTCTTTGAGAGCATCACTAAGAGGAGAGATCAAGGCCTTTTCCCAGAGCACCAAGCACAAGAAGAACTCTAACACTGGTTACATGTGGAGAACTGACATCCATCATTCTAACTGACCTGGTGAATGGGATTGGCAAATACAGCATGAGTAGAGGACTTGGGTTTTTTTGTTAGGTGCTATTGAATCAGGTCCAATTTGTAGTGACCCTGGGTACAATAGAACCAAACACTCTCAGATTCTGGGCCAAGCACATGATTTTTATTTTTTTTTATGTTTATGCCCAATGTTGCAGACACTATGTCAATCCATCTAGTTGAGGGTCTTCCTTTTTTTCATTGACCTGCCACTCTTCCAAATATTTTGTCCTTCTCTAGGGATTGGTCCCTCCTGACTACATGTCCTAAATACATAAGATGTAGTTTAGCCATCCTTGCCTTCCAAGGAGCACTCTGGTTGCACCTATTCTAAGACTAGGTGTGAAAAAGGAGATGATCTTCAGCCATCCATTTGGACAAGGGCATTTGGGATAGCAATTTTTTCAAATGTATTGACTGCACTTCTGTGTGTTTTAGGAACTAGAGGTGAAGTTCTGGAATCTTAATATTAAAAGCTCTTTATTAACATTTGATGAGCACACAGTTGCTGGGATGTAGTTGGAAATCTTAAGAATTTCTGGCAAATCACATTTAATAAAGTATAAACCATAGCAATGTGGAAACTATCAAGCGATATCATTAATATATCCCATGCAATCAAAATTTTGCTAAAGATCATTCAAAAGCAACTGCAGCAGTATATAGACAGGGAATTACCCAAAAATCAAGCCAGATTCCAGAAGAAGGTATGGAACCAGGGACATCGTTGCTGATGTCAGATGGATAGATGTCAGAGAAAGATGTCTATGTGACTACGCAAAGGCATTTGACTGTGTGGATCATAACAAATTATGGATTGCTTGTGAAGAATGGGAACACCACAGCACTTAATTGTACTCATGAGGAATCTGTATATAGACCAGGAAGCAGTTATCTGAACAGAACAAGGAAACATTGCCTGGTTTAAAGTCAGGAAAGATGTGGATCAGGGCTGTATCTTTTCACCATACCTCTTTAATCTCTATGCTGAGCAAATAATCTGAGAAGCTGGACTTTGTGAAGAAGAATGAAGCATCAGGATTGGAGGACGACTCATTAATAACTTGTGTTGTGCTTATTGAAAATGATGAGGATTTGAAACATTTATTGATGAAGATCAAAGAACATAGCCTTCCATATGGATTGCACCTCAACATCAACAAAACAAAAATCCTTACAACTGGGTCAGTAAGCAACTTCAAGACAAAAGGAGAAGAGATTGAGGTTGTCCAAGATTTTGCAATCAACACTTGTGGAAGCAGCAGTCAAGAAATCAAATGATGCATCACAATGGGAAAATCTGTTGCAAAAGACCGCGTTAAAGTGCTGTAAAAGCCAGTATGGTGGTGCATGCGTGGAATCCCAGTGACTATCGAGGCAGAAGCAGGAGGATTGCAAGTTTGAGACCAGAGGCAGTCTGCATAATTTAGCAAGACTCAAAAATTTAGCATGTCTCAACAAGTAAAAAAAAAATGGGCTGGGGATGCAGCTCAGTGGTACAGCACTTGCAAAGCATGCAAGCGCGAGGCCCTGGGTTCAATGCCCAGTACTGCAAAAAAAAAAAAAAAAAGTGTTGAAAAGTAAAGATGTCACATCGAACACAAAGGTGTGCCTGACTCACGCCATGGTATTTTCAGTTGCATCATATGCTTGTGAAGCTGGACACTGAGTAAAAGAGAAAGGAGAAGCATTGATGCTTTTGAATTATGGCGCCAGAGACAAATAGTGAATATACCATGGACTGCCAAAAGAACCAACAGATCTGTCCTAGAAGTGCAACCAGAGTGCTCCTTGGAAGCAAGGATGGCTACACTGTGTCTTACGTATTTTGGGCATGTAGTCAGGAGGGACCAATCCCTGGAGAAGAACATCATGTTTGGGAGAGTAACGAGTCAATAAAAAAAAGGAAGACCCTCAACAAGATGGATTGACGAAGTGTCTGCAACAATGGGATTGACCATATAAAAGATTGTGTACCTAGCACAGAATCCAGGAGTGTTTGGTTCTGTTGTACATAGGGTCAATATAAGTTAGACCCAATTCAATGGCACCTAACAAAACAACCAACCACAGCAATAGCTGCAAAATGTTGAAGGATGCCTGGACGGACAGCCAGATCCACACTGGTTTCCACTCTGTTCCTAACTACCCAGGGATCTAAGATAAGCCAAATTACATCTGGGTGGCTCATCTCTGTATTGATGAACTGTGACTATTAATACTTGCTCTGCCTCACAGGAAGATAATCCAGTGAAGTGATGTGTGCCTAAGTGCTCCATGGGAAACCTTGAAGATGTTTCTTCATTTCATCTTCTCAACAAGCTTGTGAAGTAGAAATTCTCATTCCTAGTTCACAGATGAGGAAAATGACTCCAAGAAACTAAGAGCTGAGTCCAAAGGCAGTAATATGTATGTTTTGTTTGTGATTATGTAACATTATGAGTGGAAATTTAGAAAGCAAAGCAAATTTTGGCCTCTACGTAGGAATTTTCTTAGAAATGCTGTTTATCACAGATAGCAGGAAAGAAAGAGGAAGGGAAAGAAATAAAAGAAAAGAAGAAAAAAAAGAAAAAGAAAAAGAAGGAAGGGGGGAAGAAAGGAAGGAAAGAAGAAAGGAAGAAGAGGAAGAAGAAAGTGATAGGACAGAGAAAGAAAGAAAGGAAGAGAGGAACAGAAAAGACGAAAGAAAAGAGGGAAGGAGGAGAGAGAGAGAGAGAGAGAGAAGGGAGAGATATCTGGGTGGGGTGGAGGTGGAGAAACCCAGGCCACGTTCAGTGCTCAGGGCTGGTTTGGTTAAGCAGTGCCCTGGATAGGAAGGCAGCTGTGTAGTGCCAGCGAGACCCAGCCAGAAACATGGCCAGATTTGTTGAGTTTGAGTTTTCAGTGAGATAAAAGAATTGAGCGGAGTTACTGCCTCCCTACTCGTCGGCTATGTCTGGGAAAGCAGCAGATTCCTGAAATAGAAGCCCCAGCACTTGATGAAACAGCTCGCTCTGCCCTGACGGACGGCGTTTGGGAGAAGCAGCCTTCAGAGGGCCACCCTGGAGCCTCCAGGAGCGCGAGGCGGCTCCCCGAGGCCTCGCGCTCATCCTGTGAGACAGCACCTGGGGACTGAGCCCAGCTCCTGCCGCTCCCCCAGCCCAGGCGACATGGACACTCAGAGCTGGACTCAAACCTCTATCTCAAGAGGGAGCATCGTCCCCCGGGGTCTTCTACCAGGAAGATGGGCAGGGGTTAGCCTGGCGCCACTGTCCCATTCTCTTCTCGAATATCTTGTGTCAACACGGCTTCATGCAACCAATCCATGGACATAAGATGCGGAAAAGGTAGGAAGGCTGTGTTTTGAGACGGGCTCCCCTAAGTCCTTCTGCACTTCAAGAGCTACTATTTTGGGAGGTCAAGTTTGGAACGAGCTAATTCCCTTGCAGCTCTCCCCGTCCACAAGTCCTCCTTGTTATTATCACACCACATTGAACAATGTTTGTATTAGCTGCTTCTGAATGTCTGGGTAAAATATCCACCTCCTCATGTGAAAACTGAGGCTTCAGACTTCCTGTTCCAAGCTGCCGTTGGAGGGATGTACAGTACCGGAAACCCAGTAAGCTGAGGGAGAGCTGAAGAGAAAGTGGTCAGGAGAGCCCTGAGGAACTTTCTGGAACACGGGGCCCTCTGGGTTACAGGAGGCCCAGTGTGAATTAGAGAGTGAGGCCTGAGTCCCCAAGGCCAGCCCCCCAGGCCTCCCAGCACCAGGTGCTCAGGGCTTCCCTGCTGGAAAGCCCAGGGCGTAGCGAGCGACCAGCTTCCCCTGGGCTCAGCCTCAGGAAGTGGGGTGTAGTGACTGTGTTCCCCTTCTCCCTCCATTCCTGGCCCAGAAGCCACCTTCTCCCTTCACAAAGGGCGCTGAACACAGAGCTGCCCAGCCACCGCTGGGGACTCCCTCACCAGCAGAGGCTAGAGGCCCTGAGCCCGGATGGACAGGTGGAGGGAAGAGCTGGCTCCCCACGGCCCTGCATACCCGCTCCACACAGGCCGGCTTCTGGGTGAGGTGGAAGCAGGTCACAAAACGCCCAGCGTCCATGGCTGGCACAGACCCGACGCGCTTATTCTCACAGGATGGAACCCCAGGCCGAGTGAGGCCAAGTAACATAAGCACATCGTGAGCGGAAGAGAAGACCAGCTGGAGAGGAGGCACAAGAGGTACAGAGGTGCACGTGGGCCACTCCTAATGTCATCTGGTGGCGGAAAGAGTGGGCCTACCTCTTCAAACCTGCTCCCCAGCCTTCCTCCCACAGAGCTTACCTGCACACCCAAGGAGAACTGCCCAGGAACTCGGGCAGGTCAGGCAGCAGAGATTCCTGCCTCGATCATTTGCAAAGGGGCTAGACCATTTTAAAAACGTATGTGTGCCTCGTTGACAAAAACCATGCTGTGAAGCCGGGCGTGGTGGCACACGCCTGTAATCCCAGCAGCTAGGGAGGCAGAGGCAGGAGGATCCCAAGTTCGAGACCAGAGGCAGTCTGTGCAATTTAGCGAGACCCTGTCTCAAAAAGTAAGAAAATGGGCTGGGGTGCAGCTCAGCGGTATAACACTTGCAGAGCATGCAGGCGTGAGGCTCTAGGTTCAATCCCCAGTACCGCAAAAAAAAAAAAAAAAAACATGTTGTGTGGTAAACAAAGAAATTTCTAAAAATGATGCAATATGATAAGAGTTTTTAAAAAAAGATAAGCTGCCACAGGTAGTCACCTAGCCACAGGCACACGGTGGTTTCTGTTGTGCATTCTTGCAGTGGCTGAGGGTGCAGCCTGGAATCCATGTTCGCGGAGTGGCCACCGCCCTGAGCTGGGCCACTTGGAGTGTGTCCCCTGACCTCCCTGAGCCTTATTTCCTCATCTGCAAAGTGGGTATGACCGCAACATGTACTGCCAGAGATGGTGGGGGAGAGTAAGTAAGACAGGGCAGGTTTCTGAGGACACAGTGAACGAGTGAAAGCCACCGCCATCACCCTCTCTCCCAAGCACAGCTGGCCACCTACTTGCTCTAGGGCTCTGAAGGCGCTCACAGCGTTAATCCAAGCTAAGACTGGGCCTTTGTTGTCAGTCGCTCCTCGTCCGTACAGCTTTCCTTTAAAAATGGGAGAAGAAATTTTCAGCACAGACGCCTCTGTCAAGTTGAGTGAGTTAAAAACACGTTTTATGAGCAGCGATGTTAAAGATACCTTCCAATCTTCCAGGCACATGTCACGCTCTAAAATTGTACGGTATGATTTCTTATATACAAATAGTATAGTCAGTGGCTACTCAGATAAAATAAGTTCTTTTAAAGTATCAGCCCTTGCCCTTAGCGGTAATGAGCTATTTTATGCAAGTTCATGGAAGGGACCTGAGGTCTGCTGCTGGACAGCACATGGCAGAGCCTCTCATTTTGAGATTTGATGGTTGGAAGCCAGGCACAGTGGCGAACGCCTGTAATCCCAGCGGCTGGGGAGGCGGAGGCGGGAGGATTTCAAGTTCGAGACCAGAGGCAGTCTGCGTAATTTAGCCAGACCCCGTCTCAAAAAGTAAAAAAAATGGGCTGGCGTGCAGCTCACTGGTGCAGCACTTGCAAAGCATGCAATCGCGAGGCCCTGGGTTCAACTCCCAGTACTGGAAAAAAAAAAAAAAAGAAAAAGAAAAGAAAAAGGAGATTTGGCATTTGGTGACAGTTGGTAGAAGAATAAAAAGAAATGTAGGTATATCTGTATTAACCTTTCTTCTTCTTTTCTTTATAAAATACAAACTATTAGTCGGGTGCAGTGGTGCACGCCTGTAATCCCAGCAGCTTGGGAGGCGGAGGCAGGAGGATCACAAGTTCGAGACCAGAGGCAGTCTGTGTAACTTAATGAAACCCTGTCTCAAAAAGTAAAAAAATGGGTTGGGGGTGCAGCTCAGTGGTCCAGCACTTGCAGAGCATGCAAGCGTGAGGCCCTGGGTTCAAACCCAGTGCCACAAAACCAAAAACAAACAAACAAACAAAAACTATATTTTGTATTTTCAGGAAATAAAATGTGTGATCTAGACCAGAGGTCCCCAACCCCAGGCCTTGGCCTGCATGGGGTTCACGGGCTGCTGCAGGGGGTGAGTGGCCCACGTGAAGCCTCGTCTATTCTTAGAGCTGCTCCCTGTCACTTGAATCATACAGAAGTGAAGCTGCCCCCCCCAAATCCTTGGTCAAATTGTACCCCACAAGACCTGTCCCTCATACCAAAGAGTTGGGGGCCACTTATCTAGAGCACTCTTCCTCGCCGCCTGAGCACCTCTGCCCAGGGACACAAAGATTCCTTGTTTCTGCCATGAACGATCATCAGCCTCACCAGCTGGTAAACGTATGAGCAGCACTTTAATTTGCTCTTGATGGCAATGAAAGACCGGGGGACACAGTCACTGGGAACAAGGCCTGTCTGCAGACTCAGACGTCACTGACCATCTACCTCCGTCAACACATAAGGGTCCGTGAGCCACCCGTCGCTCCGCTCGGCAGGCTGCACGTCCAGGTGACCGTAGAAGCACACGGTGGCTTTCTTTGGATCGCTCCCCAGTTCGGCCAGAATGACGGGAGGCATGGGAAGCCTCTCTCCATCAGGCAGCTGCGGAAGGGTGGAGGATCACGGTGTTTAAAACAAGCAAACAAGCAAACAAACAAACAAATAAACAAAATCTGTGCATCTTCCAGAAAACTCATGACATGACATCAGGAGTCCTGTCCGTCCCATCCCTGGGTCCCTGGAGAGCCGACATAATTTTTCACCCACTTTCTTTCTGAGCATCATTTTCTCTAGCTCTAAATGGGTACGAGACACTTAATAACAATGTAAAACAGCCAGGCGCGGTGGGGCACGCCTGTAATCTCAGCAGCTTGGGAGGCAGAGGCAGGAGGATCATAAATTTGAGACCAGAGGCAGTCTGCATAACTTAGTGAGACCCTGTCTCAAAAAGTTAAAAAAAAAATGGGCTAAGGGTACAGCTCAGTGGTCCAGCACTTGTAGAGCATGCAGGCGCGAGGCCCTGGGTTCAACCCCCAGTACCACAAAAAAAAAAAAAAAAAAGAAAGAAAGAAAGAAAGAAAAAGAAAAAAATAAAAAACAGGTAAAACATAACTAAAAGTACTTCCTTAGATACACATTGACAAAGAGTACAGTTAGTAGGACGTATATTTCAATAAGAACTTAGATCTCAACTGGCTCAAAAGTAGTTGGGCAGGATCCTGAGGAACTTAGGTTACTCTGAAGGTCTCCATGGCACAGCAGGTGGCATCGGGCACTCGGATTTAGGATGGCTACTTGTGATGAATAGCAGGGAAGCACTGACAAAATGTTTCACCTGTTGTATGCAGGGTCACTATGAGTTGGATGCAACTCGATGGCACCTAACAATAACAACAACTCGTGATGAGGCGGTGGTGCTGAGCAACAGTTCTGAGGAAAGGATGCAGCTCACCTATGGGGCCTTCTGAGAAAGATGCACGTGACTGTTAGGGAAAGGGACAACTTGGGCAGTAACCCTGTGAACCCTGTGTGCGGGCAGTCACAGAACAAATGGAGGGATCTTTCCGGAACAGCTCTTCGCCTCCATCGTCTCCTCCTCCTCCCCTTCCTCCCCCTCCTTTTTTTTTTTCTCTGATACAGGGTCTTACTGTGCACCCCAGGCTGGCCCGGAATTCATGGTTCGGCCAGGCTGGCCTCAAACTTGCACCCGTCCTCCTACATCAACTTCCCGAGTGCTAGGATCTCAGGCGGGCAGGCGGCTCCAGGACCTTCCCTCACTTCCTCCACCCCCACCCCAGGCCCGCCCTGACTGGAAATCAATAACGCAGCCTCATCTGGGACTAGCTGGACGGTTTCATTCTTATGAGCAACTGGGGTGAGGACGGAGGTAAGCCCTTCTCTTGCAGCCACTGAAGGAAGACACGGCTGAGGGCCACAGAAGTGGCGACTCCTTAGCTAGAGGGAGACCCGCTGGCACCTGCTGAGAATCCAAGTCCACGGAGTCCACCCTGGCCCCCAGGCTCCGGAGCTTGTCTGCAGCCATGGCCATCATCCGGAAGATGTCCTGTCCGAAAGGAGGCTGGGGCTGCACAGTGCTCTCGACGGCCACCCACTCCTTAAGCGTCTGTGAGGAAAGGCAATGGGAGGGTTAGCATGGCTCGGGAGGGGTCCCGTGTCCAGTTGGGTAGGGGATGTGAGGACAGGAGACGGCAGGTCCCCAAACGCTCTTCAGTTGATGGAGTACTGTGGATGTGCTGCTAAACACGGTGATATTTAAAAGTAGCTGAGGGATGAGCTGGGGGTTTTATCAAGAACCTAGAGGCCAAGCCGGGCGCGGTGGCGCACGCCTGTCATCCCAGCAGCTTGGGAGGTGGAGGCAGGAGGATCACAAGTTCGGGACCAGTGTCAGTCTGCGTAACTTAGCGAGACCCTGTCTCAAAAAGTAAAAAAAATGGGCTGAGGGTGCAGCTCAGTGGTCCAGCACTTGCAAAGCATGCAAGTGCAAGGCCCTGGGATCAACCTCCAGCACCACAAAAAAAAAAAAAAAAAAAAAAAAAAAAAAGAAGGACCTGGAGGCCAGAGACATGGGTTAACACAGCACATGAGACAGGACAGGTTGGAGGACCGTAGTCAGCCCCTCTCTGCTCCTCCAGGTCCAAGAGGCAGTGTGGCTAGGGCTTAAGCTCAGTATCATGTGGCTGTCAGCGTTAGTTCCTGAGCCTGGTTCGGCCTGTGACTATCGTGTGGCTTTACATACATTTCTTAACTTCGCTGAGCCTCAGGTTTCCATCTATACCAAAGAGCAGTGCTGCTCCCAGACTCTGAGGCGACGGCGGCCTCTGAGAGGCTGAGCATAGGGGACTTAACAGGCAGTGAGTGCCAGCCACTACCGAATCACTCATACTGGTTGTTCCCATCCCAGTGCTGGAAGCTGGATTGCTCACACTGGGACCCTCATCGTTTCTATGGAGAACACCACAGTTTGGATGGCCGGTCTTGACTCTACTTCCTAACTCATTTTTGTTTGCTCTCTCTCTTGGTTAGAGCACTATTTTTTATTATAAGGATGTTTACTTAAGGAATGGAGCTGGGATTTAGCTCAGTTGGTAGAGCACTGCTCTGCTGTCTCTGACATCCCGAGTTCGATTCTCAGCACCTCAAAATGGGAGAAGGACCTGGCAATCCACTCCCAAGGCAATCTCAAAACAGCCAGCCATTGAAAACCCTATGAGGTCGCTATGGGTCAGACTCAACTCGATGGCACCTAACAACAACAACAACAACAACTTAAGGAATAGTGCATTCTACACTTTCCACCTAGCAGTTATAGAGCCAATGCTGCTGAGCCCCCACCTGTGTCGATGTGAGGTGTCTGGGGAGGTCGGGACGAGGAGAAGCTTTGGCTAGAAGCCCGTGTCAGAATCTGCCCCAGGGACACCTCTCATCCTGTTGATCATACTCTAGCTCGCCAACCCAAGGGGCCTTTGCCAACATTCCAGCAGGGGGAAAGATGGCGCAGGGGTCACGCTCTGGAGCAGTGGCCCAGGGGCAGGTTTGTGCCTTTAGCACGCAGCACAAAGGTCTCACATCTGTTTGCATGATGATATTCCTAACATCATTCATCGACCCATATATCGACACGTATATTGATGTACACATCATGCACCAGACAGGGGGGTGGGGTCCTGGAGTACAAAGCCCAGGGGGACCCCAGGGAGCTCCTCTCTGCTCCTCCAGGTCCAAGAGGCAGTGTGGCTAGGGCTTAAGCTCAGTACCACGCAGCTGTCAGCGTGAGTTCCTGAGCCTGGTTCGGCTTGTGACCACAGTGTGGCTGGTGAACCACCATCATGTGTGGTGAACACAGCAGCACATTGGGGCAGGGAGGGCTGTGGTCGCGCTGGGTACCCACAGAGGGGACATCGGGCTGAGCAGACAGGTGAGGGAAGTGGCCCTGTGAGACCGTGGGGCACAGCAAATGCCTGTGGCTCCACACTCATGGATCCCTCTCCCCGTTGGCTCCCCAGGCCCCCTCTTTCCCCTTGTTTCCTTCTGTCCGTCCTCTCCCCTTCCCCACCGTGTTCACATCACTTGCCCTGTGGGGGTCAGGAAGGAAGCAGGGGATCCCAGAGGCGGCCAAGTGCACGGTGACCCTGTGCTGGCAACAAACACCGCTGGCGCTGAGCTTCGCAGTACTCTCTGGCTCCCCGCCTCTATCCAGACCTCACCAGGAGCCAGGTGGCCTTCCCAGTGGGCCACCAGAGTAGTCGTGAGCTCTGCAGAGGTGCTGGACCCCCCTAGACAAGGAGAGTGGGGGGGACAGAGAGAACCCTTGCTGGGAGCAGTATTGGGGGGGATCCTTCTGCAGACTGAGGGCTGATGAGCACAGGTCAAGGGGAGTCAGGTGTTTAAAATGAGTCAGCCTGAGCCGGGCGCAGTGGCGTGCAGTGGCCTGTAATCCCAGTGACTCGGGAGGCGGAGGCAGGAGGATCGCAAGTTCAAGACCAGAGGCAGCCTGTGTAATTTAGCAAGACCCTGTCTCAAAAAGTAAAAAACTAAAAAAAAAAAAAAAAAAAATGGGCTGAGGGTGCAGCTCAGTGGTCCAGCACCTGCAGAGCATGCAAAGGCAAGGCCCTGGGTTCAACCCCCAGTACCGCAAAAAAAAAAAAAAAAAAAAAAAGAGTCAGACTGTCAGGCTCAGAACCCCACATGTCTCAGCCAGTAGCGACTCCCCCAGTGCTCCAACAGCTGGTGCGGGCCGTGTGCGTGCGGTTTCCTACCTGCACAAACTCGTCCTGGTGGAGGTCGATGTACCGGAAGAGTCGGTCCAGCGGCTCGCGGGGCGCCGAGGACAGCATCGCCCCCTCTAGCAGCAGCAGCGGCAGCGCCAGCAGACACGAGGCCTGTCAATGGTTGACGGGACGATTAAAATGGGGGCCAGTTTTGGACTTTTGACCTTTCAGATGCTTCAGGAAAGGCTGTTGTCCAACACAGCTGCTCTCGCCAGCCAGACCAAAGTAACAGGAGGTGGGAGAACTGGAAGCGCATTATTTTTCTCACATCTTTCCTCAAGCACTTCATTGTCAGAGCTAAGGGATTTTAATAAGACAAAACCCAGTCTTAGCTTGTCCCGGTGGCGCACACCTGTAATCCCAGTGGCTTGGGAGGCGGAGGCAGGAGGATCGCAGGTTCGAGACCAGAAGCAGTCTGTGTAATTTAGCATCACCCTGTCTCAAAAAAGTAAAATAAAAATGGGTTGGGGGTGCAGCTCAGTGGTCCAGCACTTGCAAAGCATGCAAGTGAGAGGCCCTGGGTTCAATCCCCAGTACCACCAAAAAAAAAAAAAAAAAAAAGTTAAAAATGGGCTGGAGGTGTAGCGCTTGCAAAGCATTCTTGAGACACTGGGTTCAACCTTCAAGTACTGAAAAGAAAAAATGAAAAGCTTTTGTTGCTTATGCTCTTGGTATCAAATCTAAGAAACAATCACCTGACCCAGAATTAGAAAGATGAATGCATTTCCTTTCAAGGGTTTTGTGGTTTTGGCACTTGGCATTTAGGTCTTGATCCATTTTGAGTTATTTTTATATATGATATGGGGAAGAGTTGGGAGACGGACCTGGCAACCCATTCCCCAAAATCAATCTGCCATTGAAAACCCTATGAACAGCAGAGAAGCACTGACAACAGTGTTTCACTTGTTGTATGCAGGGTTGCTATGAGTCGGATATGGACTCAAAGGTACCTAACAACAACAACATAGGGAAGAGGTCCGATTTCACCCTTTGCAAGTATATATCTGTTTGTGCCAGCACTCTGTTGGGAAGACTACTCTTTCCCCATCAAACAAAAGCAAAAACCTGTGAGGGCAGGCTGGGAGACAGGAAGGGGAGGTGGGGAAGGGGAGGCGCAGGGCAGCAGCTTAGGTGCTATTGCCCCGCTCAGGCCCTGGGGCTAGGCCCCTTCCAGGAAGTGCTGTCCTCACATGACGAGCTGGACCACACTTGAGAAGCCACACTCACTCTGCTGCAAGGAAAGAGGGAAGAGCTTAATACAAGGCCTGCCTTGTTATTTCTGTCCCTGAAGCCCCATCTTTTATCATTCTTAAATGAGCTATTTTTAATGATAAAGTTGCTTTTAATCTGCTTTTGTTGTTTTGGTTTGGCTTTTTGAGACAAGGTCTCGCTGTGTAGCTTAGGCTGGCCTTGTTGTTGTTGTTGTTGTTGTTAGGTGCCGTTGAGTCGGTATCCGACTCATAGCGACCCTCATAGGGTTTTCAATGGCTGTTTCGGGATTGCCTTGGGTGTGGATTGCCAGGGCCTTCTCCCATTTTTGCTGTGCTGGGAATTGAACTCAGGACTGCAGCGTAGTGCTCTACCAACTGAGCTAAATCCCAGCCTAGAACTCACTATGTAGACCAGGCTGGCTTTGAACTCATGTGGATCCTTCCTAGCGCTGGAAGGACAGGCACACACCATCTCGCCCAGCCAATACTCTGTGATTTTACTAGGTGTCTGCCTTTCTGTGGTGGCAGTGAGGAGGAAGGGACAGGGGAGGGCTGAGGCCAGTGAGGACAAGAGGAGAAGCCAGGCAAGTGGGTCCCAGACCTCCGTGGTCTGCAATGACTACCAGTCTCAAACCACGCCTGTCCTCCCTGGTCTGCAAATGCTGGTGACCTGGTGGCGTAGCTTAAACCTGTCCCCTAAGTTAGGCAGAGAATCAGGGTGAGGTCTCTGAACCCAGAGGCATATACGGGCAAGACGCCAGCGAAGCTCACACGCAGGCCACCTCCGCTGGAGCCAGCTGCGACCGGAGGCTGACGCAGAGGTCCAGGTGGGCAAAAGCACTGGTCCAGGAGTGAAGGCTTTCCAGGCTCAGAAGTGAATAGCCAGCTCTTCCTTCTGGATGGTTCTGTTTGATAATCGATTTTATCATGCAAAAACAACTTTAGGTTCACAACAAAATTGAGAAAAAAGTAGAGATTTCCCATTTTCTCTCCACCTGATACACACACAGCCCCCCTCATTATCAACATCCCGCACAGGAGGGTACATTTGTTACAACTGAGGAGCCTCCACCGACACATCATGGCAGCCTGAGGCCCATGGAGTACAGGTGGGTTTCCCCTGATGGCGTGCATTCTATGGTTTCACAAATGCGGCTTGGCACTTATCCAACACATTGGCATCACACAGGGTATTTTCCCTACCCCTCCATCCTTCCCTACTCCACCCCCTCTACCCAGCATCCTCTGATCTCATAGTCTCCAAAGCTTTGCCTTTTCAAGATGTCACGTGGCTGGAGTCAGTGTATACAGATGTTTCAGATTGGCTTTTTTCACTTCATAATGCACATTTAAGTTTCTGCCATGTCTTTTCACCACATGATAGCTTGTTTCCTTTTCTTTCATTCTTTTCTTTTCTTTTCTTTCTCTCTTTTCTCCTCCTCCTCCTCCTCCTCCATTTCCTCTTTCTTCTTTTTTCTTCTCCTCCTCCTCCATTTCTCTCTTCCTCCTCCTCTTCCTCTTCCTCCTCCTCCTCTCCTTCTTCTTCTTCTTCTTCTTCTTCTTCTTCTTCTTCTTCTCCTCCTCCTCCTCCTCCTCCTCCTCCTCCTCCTCCTCCCTTTCTTCTTCTTCTTCTTCTTCTTCTTCTTCTTCTTCTTCTTCTTCTTCTTCTCCTTCTTCTTCTTCTTCTTCTCTTCCTCCTCCTTCTCCTCCTCCTCTTTCTCCTCCTCCTCCTCTTCTTCCTCCTCCTCCCTCTCCCCCCCATTCTCCCTCTTTGTATTGAGGGGCTAAACCCAGGACCTCGTGCATGCTAGGAAAGTGCTCTACCACTGAGCCACACCCTCAGCCCCTTTTTCATTTTTTATTTCAAGACAGGGTCTCTAAATTGTACAGGCTGCCTCGGGCCTCAGATTCACAATCCTCCTGCCTCAGCCTTCCAAGTGCTGGGCTTATGAGTAGGCACCACCACACCTGGCATCAATTGACTTTCGGTAAGGATACCAAGATAATTTCATGGGGAAAGAGT
This sequence comes from Pedetes capensis, assembly GCA_007922755.1. Classification (NCBI taxonomy): domain Eukaryota; kingdom Metazoa; phylum Chordata; class Mammalia; order Rodentia; family Pedetidae; genus Pedetes; species Pedetes capensis. Next base: position 17,373 of record VMDO01010141.1, read on the forward strand.
AGTCTTTCAACAGAGAGTGCTGGGACAAATGGATATCCATTTGCAAAGGGTGAAATTGGACTTCTTCCCCATATCATATATAAAAACTAACTCAAAATGGGTCAATACCTAAAGGCTAAGTGCCAAAACCATAAAACCCTTAAAAGGAAATGCATTCATCTTTCTAATCTTGGATTAGGTGATTGTTTCTTAGATTTGATAGCAAAAACATAAGCAACAAAAGAAAAAAGAGATAAATCAGACTTCATAAAAAATGTTTGTGCTTTAGATAGCACTCTTGAGAGAGTGAAAGGCTGAGTGTGGTGGTGCATCCCTGTAATACCAGTACTGGGGAGGTTGAGGCAGGAAGGACTCCCATTTGAGGCCAGCCTGGGCTACATGGTGAGACCCTGTCTCAAAAACAAAACAAAACAAAACAAAACAAAAAGGAAGGGAAAGAAAAGAAAAAGAAAGAAGAAGGGTCAGTTCACAGGAAGAAAAAATTGCAAATCATATTTGTTTCTGAAAAGGGCTTGTATCTAGAATAGAATGAACTATTACAATTCAGCAATAAAAAGACAGCCCAAGTTAAAAATGGGCAAAGGGCGTCTGCAGACATTTCTCCAAAGAAAATATGCACGTGGCAAAAAAGTACATGAAAAGATGCTCAACCTCCTCAGCCACACAGCAGATTCTAACCAAGACATCACAATGAGACACCGTTTGCACCACCAGGAGGGCGAGAATCAAAAAGTAAGTTAGCAAGGGTTGGTGAGGATTTGGAAAACCGGAACCTTCATGCACTGCTGGTGAAAATGTAATCTGCTACAACCTTTTTGGAAACCAGCCTGCTGTTCCTCACATGATTAAACACAGTTACCACACGACCAGCGAGTCAACTCCTAGCTATATGCTTAAGGAAAATGGAAACGCATATCCACACAAAAATTTGTTCCTTAATGTTGATACTATTCAGAGTAGTGAAAAGGCAGAAACAACCCAGATTTCCATCAACAGATGAACAGACAAACAAAATGCGATCCATTCTTGTATTGAAATGCTTTTTGGTCATCCGAAGGGCTGAAGTACTTAGCCATAAAAAGAAGACAATCCAGACACATGCTACAGTGTGGGCAGTCTGGACAACATGGCATGTAAGTGGATAAGCCAGACAGGGCTCCTTATTGTCTGCTTCCATTTGTATGAGTGTCCAGAACAGGGAAACCCACAGAGACAGAAGGTAGGTGAGTGGTTACCTAAAGGGCAAGCAGGGAGCGACTGCCAATGAGAAAGGAGTTTCTTTTTGGGTGATGAGAATGTTCTAGAACTGATTGTGGCAATGGTTGTACAACTCTGTGAATACACCAAATGCCATTTAGTCGTATGCTTTCAATCAGTTAATTGTAAGAGAGAATTGCACAATTCAGGCATAAAATTTTCATAAACATGAACATCCACTTGGGTATGGAAATGCATCAGTGAGTATGAGGAATATCTTGTATATGAAGAAGTAAGCAGTGGCGAAGACTACGGGTCAGGCGAGCCTCGCTTTAGCATGGACAGGTGGAGAGCGGGACCAGCAGGTGATGCCTGAGGGCCATCTGGGGCTCCTTTGCCCTCACTCTGGATGATACTGGGTCCAGCTGAGTTCTCTGGGACAGCGACCAGAGCCTGGCAGCCACTGAATCCTGTGGACAGGAAGTCTACAGACCTCTAGTGGTAAGAACACGGGAGTTCAGGGAGCCCAGGAAAGCTACCCTACGGACTCTGAGATGCCAAATTCTTTGCAAGTGATCCATCTAAATTAACATTTCAACTTTTATTTTTCATTCAATTTCCATTAAAAAGTTGTTTGGTGTTTCTCTCCAATAAGAAATGAACTTGAAGAAAAAAAGAGCCACAGGTAAGAAGGAAAACAATGTTTATATCCTCAGATACAAAGACAGAAGATCACAGATGTCCTTCTAAAGGACTTGAGGCAAGAAGAAAGACCAGGAGACTTTAGGGGACGCGAGAAGGAAAGAGCTCTCACCCCGGGATCTGGTTTAATTCTCACCAGCTGAGAGTCAAGAATCCCAACACAACTACCAAGAAAACTGCTGTGAGCACCGCCTGCCTAGCAACATTATTTTTGGAGATATTTTAAATAAAAATGTCGAAAGCTATGCTTAGGGTTGAAATGTATGTGACCTTTGAGGATAACCTTACTTTCACCTCTGTATCCTGTGCTTCTTCGAGCTTCTCACAAACAGGATTCTGAGCATTATGAGCCACTCTTTTGCAGTCAGCATATGCCTAGACTACTCTATCGTGATTCTTTTCTGAATCTGTAAACCTATACAGTGCGCCCCCTGGACCACCCTATAATCTCAGGTTACTAAAGAGAAGTCCTTAGATAGAAGGCACACCAAAACATTTCTACTTTCTCTTTTAAATTCTACACAACGCAACTGGGGGTTGAACCCAGGGCCTCAAGCCTGCATGCTCTGCAAGTGCTGGACCACTGCGCTGCACCCCCAGCCCATTTTTATTTTTGACTTTTTGAGACAGAGTCTCGCTAAGTTATGCAGACTGGGAACTTCTCTTTTCAACCTATTTTGACCTATGTTTCTATCTTACTGGGCCGGGGTTTAGCCCAGTGGGTAGAGTGCTTGCTTTGCACACTCTGAGGCCCTGTGTTCAGTCCCCAGCACTACAGAATGAGAGAAGGGCCGGCAGCCCTCTCCCGAAACAATCTCCGAACGATCCACCATTCAGAACCCTATGAACAGCAGAGAAGCACTGATAGAGTGCTGTGTCAGGGAGTGTTTCATTCTGTTGTACATAGGGTCGCCCTTAGTCACAACTTGAGGGCACCTAACAACAACAAAGCCACCTTCCATACTCACTTATACAAGGGGAAATTCTTTAGTTTTGTTTAGACTTCAATTAAATTATAAACTATATCTTTTGAGCACTGTAACTCCAAAAGCCACAAAATCATATATATATTTTTAAGCTACTCAAAGGCGCTGTCTTTCTCTCTCTGTCTCTGTCTCTGTCTCTGTCTCTCTCTCTCCCCCCTTTCCCCATGTCCATGTCTTGGGCGTGTACTATGATTCCTTTCTTAAATGTCTCTTTCTCTCTGAGTACCTGCAATTACCCTAAAGCATATACTCACTCTTACCCCTACCTAATAAACTTTCTAATTTTGTTTCACTCCCTGACTCATCCTAAAAATTCATTTTTTGCGACAAAGCCAAGGACCTGACATCACCTGAGTAGAAGTCCCAAGAACTCCCCAGGGCAGGCGGCGACGCTGGGCTACGTCTCTCTCACCTTGATCTCAAACTAATGCAGAACAGAGAATGAAGCTGCCGCTGCTCCCCACTGCCATCTCAGCCAAGGCCGGGTCAGGCCGGCATCAACGTGAACACTAGAACCTGTCCTCACCCAGTCATCTAGAGCCCTCCTGTTCTGGCTTCACAGAGGCTGCTCTGGCCTGTTTCTGCTTTGGCAAACTTGTCGTAACAGAAATAATGTTTTATTAGCCCACTTTATCTCACCTTTCCATTATTTAAAACAAAACACCAAACACAAATAAACAGGCTTTTCTGGATTCTGCTGATCCCCAGTGGGCGTGGGCAGAGCTGGGCCAAAGGATTCTTGCAGATGGGAAGGACAGCAAGTCTCTGAGGGTCGAGGGGCGCGCAAGGGGCTCCCTCAGAAAGCAGCTGCTCTAACTCCAAGATGCAGGGAGCAGCTTCCAGGAGCAAAATGCCACAGAAAGTCCCGGGCACCCTGAGCTTCCACCCTGTCCTCTAGCAGGGTCTGATCAGCAAGGGTAAGCCCAGAGGTCTGGCCAAGGCCAAGTTTGGCTGAAACTTGTTTTGGCTGAAACCGTGAGCCAATGGCAGAACACACTAACAAAGGCGAGCCACCCAGCTGGGGTCCTAAGCAGGCTGCTGGTAAGGGGTCCAGGATCACAGGAAGCAGGGCCCGGAGGAGGGACTCAGTGCTAGCCACAGGCGCCTTCAAGGTTCCAGGTCAGCTGGCACAGGGCTTGGGCCCTAGCACTTACCAACTGGCTGGCTCAGGACAGGTGACAGACTCTGGATTGGTGACACACACAGCACCTGGCATGTAAAAGCCAAGGTCTTCTTCAGAGCGTAACATCCTGAGCAGAGGACATCTTGTCCAGTAGCCCCGAGGTCCAGGCAGGCCCAGGGGCCCTGGATGGTCCTCACTGTGTGAGGGTCCTGGGGCGGCCTCAGGGAAGGGGAACGTTGCGTCATCAGTGTGTGATCATGATGTGACGCTAACTGCAATGGTGTCACCTTGAAGAACGCTACCACCTCCTCCTCCCCCTCCCTATGAATGCTTGGAGCTCACTAACAATTCAAGATGTTTACTTGAAGTGTCACAATGCTTGTTTAAAGTTCCTGTATAATTAAGTTTGCTCAAGTTTCAATTTCCTGACCTGGGGGGGCGGTTCTCTGAAGAGGAAGGGCTGTTGAAACTTAGTTTCCTTGTGCCTTCCTGCCACCCCTCAAACTGTATAAAAGCCCCAGGCCCCTCTCCTTCATGGTAGCCTTCCCTCCCTTGCTAGGGAGGCTCTATGGAGGGTGGACCCCGGCGCCGGAAATAAAGCCTCATGTTTATTGCATCGATCCGTGACTCGGTTTCTCTCTGGGGCCTCTCTCCTCGAAGATCCTAATTTGGGTTCCTACAACCTCACACCCTTTTCCTGCCTCTCGTCTGGCGGGGTCTGGCCCTCTCCACACAGCGGCTGCAGCGACAGCCCAGCCTGGCCCATTTCCAGGGCTTCTCCATCGTGAAGAACGAGGAGAGCAAGCTTGTAACACGACGACAGTACGGCAGGGAAAGAGCGCAATTACCGCAGATTCCTGATTGTTTTCTCCCACAGGAAGGAACTCAACATCAACTAACTTGCTACGCGCTGAGATACGCAATGCAGGTGGCAGCAGTGGCGCTAGACAGAGCCGCCTTGTCAGCTGCTCAAAACAAGAACATATCTGACTCTGTGCCCAGAACAGGGCGCAGCTGCCGATTTTTAGGGGTGAGAGGTGGAAATCCCAACGGGTGGAGGGTGGCGAGTGCGACACTCGTGCCAAACCTAGGGTGAGCTGCCTGTTGGGGTAAGAGCCTCAGCTAGCGCAGGCTGCCTGCTTCTTCCCGCCAATCTCACTGGAATGATTTTTGCGTGACAGTGTTAATAAGATGAATATATGAAATACCCGCAGGAGAGATGGTGCCCTCAGGGAACAGTAGATTGGTCCAGGTGTTCCAGTGGCAGGGTGGAAAGAAGCAAGAAAGGGTGATACAGAAGCAGGAGAGGCAAGATTCAGGCCAAGGAGGGGAACTAGGAAGAGAACGCAGGTTTCTTCAGGAATCAGGAGGGGCGGGACTGTGGGGCAGGGCGGAGGCACCAAATGCAGATGCCACCAGAGAACATATTTCTTTTTTGAGAATAGACTTGCTTTCAAGTGTTGCCCCATAAACCTCTAAGATCACAGCAGAACTGTTCTAACTCCAAAGCTTAGGGCTTTATCTGTCCTGAAGCCTGGGAAGAAAGTTCCCAGGGATAAGGGAAATAAGAATTCAGGGAGTGGCTGATCCTCACGTGGGCCGCAGGCTACTTTTTGGTTGTGATCAAAAGTTCAGCAAATGGAGCCCGGGGTGGTGGTGCTCACCTGTAATCCCAGTACTCGGGAGGCAAAGGCAGGAGGATCAGTGCAAGTTTGAGGCCAGCCTGGTCTACATAGTGAGTTCCAAAGCTACAAAGCAAGACACTATCTCAACAACCCAAAACAAACAAAAAAGTCCAACAAATGGCAATTCGAGAGTGAGGGCAGATTCAAGGGAGGGGACTTTTCTCTCTCTCTGTAGTAGTTTCCTAGGCCTGTTGTAACAAAGTAACACAAATTGGACAACCTAAAAACAACAAGTGTAGTCTTATACATTCTGGAGGCCGGAAGTCTAAATCCAGGTGTGGGCAGGAGGCAAGATAGAAAGACAGGGAAAATTTGGGGGACAGGGGAAGGAAAGAGCTTTCACTCTGGAATCTGGTCTGAGTTCCATTGGCTGAAAATCGAGGACTTCAGTGCAACAACAACAACAACAACAACAAAATGCTGTGAGAGAACTACCTGCATAGAATCCTATGATTCTCTAGGAATCTATCAAAACTCGATTATGGACTATACTTGCGATGAATAGATTTAGGTAATTTCCTTGCGACTACATGTAGTAAGAATTTCCTCAATTATCCAAATCTAACAATGCTCCTCCTTTTCCTATCTGTAAATCTATACAATGCGCCTGCTGGACCCCCACTGAGCAATGTAACTTCAGAAGCCCCCAAATCATATACACATCTACTGCAAAGACACCTAAGCATGACTCTTTCTCTTGAGAAGCCCACGTCTATGTCTTGGATGAGTACTGTTATTTCCTTAGGCGTCTCTCTATGTGCCCATGCTTCACTCTGCAACATGCTATTCCCTACCTTTACCTAGTAAACCCTACAACTCTGTTTCACTCTCTGACTCACCCTGAAATTAATTTCTGCGACAGAGCCTAGGCCCATGCATCACCTGGGTGGAGGTCCTAAGATAGAACTCCAGACAGGCAGCAATGCTAGGCTGCAACATCTCTCACCAGTGGTGACAGGCAGGGCCAGCTCCCACTGCAGGCTCCAGTGAGGAATCCTTCCTGCCTCTTTCCTGGCTCTGGTGTTTGTGACCATCCTTGTAACTTGGCTTGCGGCTGCATCCCTCCAATTGCTGCCCCCATCTTTGTTAGGTAGCTAGCTTAGGAGTTATCACGTAGTATGGAAGAAAAGGGGATTGAAAATGGCTCCTGCCTTTCCACCATGATGAAGACACATGCATCTCTGAGGACACTGGAAGGACATTTTCAAATAGGTGCCACACCCTACCCAAGTCCTAGGGCCATTTACTAAACAAAGCCTCTAGCCCCAAGTCACACTAGGTGCCCAGCTCTGGATCAAAATGTGTCTGTCATTATTTATTCTTGAGCTATGACCTTAAACTGAGCATGTTTAAGAATGTCTTCTTTAACTGAGCATGCTCAGGAATGTGTCCACCCCAAAGTGTTTTCCTCTATGAATGTAAATATGAATATGCATAAGCTCCCTGGAATAAAATCCCTGTGCTTCCTTTATTCACGGAGGGCATTGCTTTGAAAATAACTCCAGAGCTTGATCACCTCCTGCAGGTGATAAAACTTCCTCTATTTTTTTATTTCTTGGCTGTGCTTGGTTTTGGCTTTGTATCCACCAAGATGCAAAACTCATTATGTTTGGTTGCCTTTGCATTTAGAGCCCACCGGAAACAGTATGACTTCATTTTAACTTATCACATCAGCAAAGACTCTACTTCCAAATAAGGTCACATTCTGAGGTTCTAGGGGGACACGAATTTTTAGAGGGATATTATGCAAGCCAGTAACCTGCTTCTTATTTTCTTATTACTATATAATACACTATCTGGCAACCCATTCCCCAAAATCAATCTGCCATTGAAAATCCTATGAACAGCAGACGTTGTACCCAGCGGCTTGATCCCAGAAAAATACTCCAAGACACAAACAAATGGATCGGGAGCAGAAAAGTTTATTTAGACCGGCCGGCCAGCTACTTTCAGTCCTAGGAGTGGACTTTCAGAAAGCAGCATCCTACTCACATAGGTTAGGGGCTCTATAGGGTAGGGGCAGAGAAGCAGAATTACAGAAGCAGCAACTTTTTTAAGGTAAAAGGGTGGGGGTACAAAGTACAAAGTGAGTTTGTTTGTGTTTCCCAGAGTTTAGCCCTTTGCAGGAATTCCCTGAATTTGACCTTTTACAAAGTTATCTAGGGACCATTTACAAAGTTATCTAGTGCGCCACATTTTTCTTAATTCAGCCCTTCCACAGGCCCAGCCATCTCATGACACACCTGCCCTTATCAGCTTTTACTGAGGGCTAGTTTTTTGAGGAACCAGTGTGATTTTGAAGTGACCTAAGCCTGCTATCACACAGAGAAGCATTGACAGTAGTGTTTCACCTGTTGTGCTCAGGGTCGCTATGAATCGGATAGGATACTGACTCCCACAGCACCTAACTATGAGTGGATACCAACTGGAGGGCACCTAACAACACCATCTTCTGTTTACTTAATAATTATCTGCCTCATTCACATGGACATGAACTCCATGAGACCATATTGCCTCCCTTATTCCCATAACTGTCATAGAATAAGGCCCCAATCAATATTTACTAAATAATTAAGTGCATAGTCTTAAAGAACACAAATAGTGGCCAGTTTTCACTAATGTGAGATGTTCTCTTTCAGCATTATGTATGAAATGCAGCTGTGAATGTGAATAAGGCAAAGCAAATTTTAAGGAGGGCAAAGGATTTTTTTCTTAGCAGTAGTCCCAAGAGTCTGTACGGTTTCCTGAAAACCCACAAGGGGCCTTTTATCCATTGCTCTTGCCCCTGCCTGGAATCCCACAGCTTCTCTCCACCCACCAAAGCTTCCCGCCTTCAAGTTCGTTTTGTCTTCAAAGTCTGCGCTGTTGCTCCGGCCTCAGACCCTGCCTGAATTCCCATGGCATTTACAACCACTGCCTCACCGTTAGTGCCCTTGATACCCACCTTGGGTGGCTGTTGATGCCTGTTCCCCCTCCTCCCCACGATTGCAGACTTCGTCTTAACCCTTCGTGCTGCCTGCTCTATTATAGTGGCTGACTGATACAGTTACATACCTTGCTCAGTCCTTAACGTCCATTGTTTCCAAGCTGAAGAATCATTTGCACTCGTGTGTTTTGTTGGTGGTGGTGCTGCTGCTACTGTTGTCTGCACTGCTGGAGATGAAACCCAGAAGCTTGCACACGCTATGCCAGTGCTCTAGAACTGGCTGCAGCCCCCACATCTCCCTCTATGAAAAGACTATTTGAGTTTCAGTTCCACATTTGGTTGGCGCCTGTGTACATGTATCCATTAATTCCTTTGTGGTGCCTTTATTCTGTGTGTGTGGTGCTGGGGTTGAACCCAAGGCCTCGCCCTTGCATGCTTTGCAAGTGCTGGACCACTGAGCTGCACCTCCAGTGCCCCCCCCCTTTTTTTGGTTTTTACTTTTTTTGAGACAGGGTCTCACTAAGTTATGCAGACTGCCTCTGGTCTCGAACTTGCGATCCTCCTGCCTCTGCCTCCCTAGCCGCTGGAATTACAGGCACCTGCCACCGCGCCTGGGCGTGCTCTTCCCTTTTTAACCTGCCTTTTGTTACAAAGCTGTCAGCCATGGCCCTGTAAAATGCACAGGAAAGAGCCTGGTCCTTTTCAATCCTTATGTTATACACTTCAGAACTTCATCTTGCAGGCTCCACTCCAACGGCAGGGACCTCTCCTCTCTCTCTGTAATTACTTCAGATGCTGTGGTTGCTTCCTTCTGGGGCTATAAGGTGCCCAGCTCAGGTCCAGGCCTTAAACTGGTGGCTTCAAGTTCCCAAACCGTGTAACCCCATGGCTGGCGCATGTCCCTGAGCTGCCAGATGTGTGACTCTGGCTGCCCCTGCGGGCCTGCACTGTTCTTGGTGCCTCTTCTCTGAGGGAGTCTCCTTCCTTCATGCTGTGGCTTCTTTGGACCACAGCCCAGCAAAGTGGCAGCTGCAGCCCCAGTCTCTACTATGTTTCATCTTACTTTGTTCCAGCGGGAAAGTTAGTATGTTTTTGAGTCTGTGCCTTTGGTTTAAAATTTTAAGTTACTAAATAACTAAATGCATAATCTTAATACAAATGGTAGCCAATTTTCACTAATGTAGCAATCGCTTTGTTTGAAGTGGAGTTTTAAGAGGAAACAGTATTTTGATCAGAGTTCTCCTGCAATGATTTCACTTCCTGGAAGGTGAAGGATGGACATGTGATCTGAGCGTGCAAACTCCATGCAAAGTGCTACCTGCCACCTGATGTTGTTGTTGTCGTTAGGTGCTGTCAAGTCAGTATCCGACTCATAGCGACCCTCATAGGGTTTTCAATGGCTGACTGTTTCGGGATTGCCTTGGGAGTCGATTGCCAGATCCTTCTCCCGTTTTTTTGTGGTGCTGGGAATTGAACTCGGGACCTCAGAGACTGCAGCACAGTGCTCTACCAACTGAGCTAAATCCCAGCCTGCCACCTGACATAGACGTGGCGAAGTAGGAAGAGAGAGGGTCAGGCTGAAGACAAGAAGGGCTCACGTAAGAGCTTGCACTAACCTTAAAAAGCATAATGGTTGGCTTCTTGGATGTCCTCAGCCACTGGTACCAGCACTGGGAGTTGCTCCTGCCTGTGTCCTTGATGCCAGGAACTCGCGATCCAAACCAGCTCAGCTGGCAGGGCCAAGACCACGGCCAGGTGATTGACCAATGCAGTGCTCCCACGTTGGCCTCTCGGCCTTCAGTGCAAGGTGCTGATTGGTTAAGCGCTGCCCTAGGCACCCAGGGAGCAGAAATGGACAAATACCTCAGACTCCAGCCTTGGGGACCCCAGAGCTTGGGGAGCTCCTGGGCAGTCAGCACGCTCTTTGGGGAGTTCCAGGTGCACGCGCCACCTCCTAACCCTGTCTCCTTCACGGCGCTGGGTGCCCACTCCCTCAGGCCTTCTGGATCCCATTCCCTGTGGTTCTACAGGGGACAGTCCTTGAGTTGATGTGCTGCTGGCTGCCGGAAGCTCAGTGTGTGCTTTCTTCTGTGCCACGTGTGGCCTGAAAGTGGCCTCTGTTCCAACCAGTGCCCTTCTGAAGGTGGAGGATATGTAGCCTCTTGAAAGAGCAATTGAGACCGTGGACACTGCAGCATTGTGCTTTGGGGACAGACATCCCTCGCCTCCTTGTGTGGGGTTACTGAGCTCAGTGTGTGCGGGGCTGCGGTGGGGCGAGATGTCAGGGTTGAGCCCTCTGCTCCAGCCTTCTCCTGTCTGCCCCCAGACGGAGAGCCCCACCAGACCGCCTAGCCAGCCTGTGGCACACGACACCACCACCCATGCCCACCTCAGGGCTCAGAGAGATAGACACAGGTGCCACGGGGACAGAGCTGGACCCCCATGGATAGCCCTCTACCCTGGCCGCCTCTCTAGGAGCCAGACTCCAGGCACCAGGCAAGCATCAGCTCCTGGTGGCACCAGGTTCTCTGGGATGCCGGCAGGCCCTGGAGGAGAACAGTGCACACCAGGGAGCCACGGGAGAAGCCTTGGGGCTGGCGGGAGCAAATGTCCTGCGCAGCCTCTAGAGCAGCAGTGGCACCTGCTTGGAGGCGGTCGCTATGAGTCAGATATGAATAGGGCAAAGCAAATCAGACCATATGAGATGACGTTTCATACCTGCCAGCATAATTACAGTCAAACAGACATACAACGCAGGTAGGACGACCAGGGAGGCGGCTCCAGCCTCATCTCCCCAGCCATGACCAGGGCACCTGTCACAGCTGCACTGTGCCTCTGCACCTCCCCCTTCCTTTCTCACAGGGGAGGATGGCGTGGCCCGCAGCGGAATCTGCTGTCAGTGTGAGTGGGCTGGGGGGACCCTCCCAGGAGTGAGGGGACAGTCCCTCCCACCACTCTTCCCTCCACTTTTGGAACCAGCAGGTTTCTGATGTGAACAGCACCCAGGTCGTCCCTATGACCAGGGACAAGGTGGCTCTCCCAGCCGGCTGCTGGGGGACTCCAGAGCTGGGTCAGTGCATCTGAGGTCCTTGGGCTGTCCTGAACACGGGAGGGAAGAGGTGACTTCATGCATCCTACAGCTTCTTCACCTGCAGCTGTAGCCCTGTGGCATCCGATCCCATCAGATCTCGGAAGCTAAGTGGGGTTGGGCTTGGTTAGTACTTGGATGGGAGACTTCCTGGGAACACCAGGTGCTGTAGGCTTAGGAGGAGGACCCGGCAATCCACTCCCAAAAATCAATCTGCCATTGAAAACCTTATGAATAGCAGAGAAATACTGACAACAGTGTTTCACCTGTTGTCACTATGAGTTGGACACCAACTCCATGGCACCTAACAGCAACCCAAAATGAGGATGAGTAACATTCCAGACTAGCAAAGATTTAAGAGACACACCAAACAAATGTGAAGGGTAGACCTTATTCGGATTCTGATTCTAAGAAACAACTGTAAGAACGCACTTTCGTGGGATCCCTGGGAAATCTGCCCATGGGGTGTTCGCAGGCTGTGTGCTTGCTGACTTGAAGGGAATTCTGAGGTCCTACAGCACACAACGGTGTTGCTGTCATGCACATTTTCATGACAGGGACTGAGTGACCCCCAGTTGAAATGGTGCAATATCTGGGCCCTGCTCTGGAACTTCCTGGGAGCTGGAAGGAGAAACTGGAAAGGGCCTTTGCTGAAACAAGACGGGCTGCGAGGCGACACTCGTTGGAACTGGCTGACAAGCGCCTGGAGGCTCGTTCTACTCGTCTGTCCCCTTTGGGGCACGTCTCAAACTTTCCATTAAAACGAGAGCGTGGGGCAGGGGCAGCCTGGGCCTTGGTGAGCAGGCAGTGCCCTGGGCCACCCTGGCCTGGCTCCCATGCCTGTGGTCACACTGCTGATGGCAGGTGCCACTTGGTCAGGAGCAGGTAACAGTGCTCAGACCCCTATATCCGGAGCAGCTGAGCAGATGGGGAAGCTTTCTGGGTGCAGGCGACAGAGCTGAGAAAGGAGGGGCATACCTCCCCGCAGGGCAGTCTTTCCCACTATGTGGTGGAATGTCAGGACCATCCTTACACAGACATCCCCGCTACGTGGGGAAGGCCCTTCTTCAAGAGCGGGAAACAATCCGCCGTCTCATTGGAAGACAGCATTGGCCAGAAACGTCCCTGTGCTTTCTGGCCAGTATCTTCCCCTCTTTTAACTCTTACTGGGCTGCTTGGCCCAGAAAGCCAGATCCTATCTCATGCAAACCAACAGCAGAATTGCTTAGTTAGAAGTGATCTGAGCTCTAGGTAACAAAGTAAGAATTGTGCTTAGGAGTGGAATATCGCAGCAGGAGACACATCTCAGATAAACCAAGAAAAGCCTAGGGGGGCTTTTCTATTTGAACTTGAAAATATTCTCAGGGAGCCATGTCAGGACCCTTGGAGTGGAAGGCAGGATGGAGGGTCCTTATTAAAAATGCATTCCTCGGCTGGGTGCGGTGGTGCATGCCTGTAATCCCAGAGGCTCGGGAGGCGGAGGCGGGAGGATTGCAAGTTTGAGACCAGAGGCAGTCTGCATAATTTGGCGAGACCCTGTCTCAAAAAGTAAAAAAAATGGGCTGGGGGCGCAGCTCAGTGGTCCAGCACTTGCAGAGCATGCAGGCGCAAGACCCTGGGTTCAACCCCCAGTACCACAAAAAAAAAAAAAAAAAAAAGCATTCCTCGGCCAAAAGGTACATGAAAAAATGCTCAACACCATATCCACCAGGAACTTGCAAATCAGACCATATGAGATTACGTTTCATACCTGCCAGCATAATTACAATCAAACAGACACGCAACGCCCACGGCTGGAGAGGACGCGGGACACTGGCCCCCCCCGCCACACTGCTGGGGGGAATGCAGCATGGTGCGGCCACTGTGGAAAAGAGTCTGGCGCTTTCTCAAATGACAGACCCCATGACCCAGCGATTCCACGCCTAGGTATGTACACACTCGAGAGAAATGAAGACATATGTCCCCGTAAAGGCGGGAACATGAACATTCACAGCGGCGTGTTCGCACTGGCCAAGAGGTGGAGACAAAGCAGGTAGGGACCTACTAACAGGTGGGCTAAACAAAATGCGGTAGAGTCATATGATGGCATGAATGGAGTACCGATGCACACCACAACCCGGAGCAGCCTGAAAACACACTCAGCGAAGGCAGTCAGAGGGCTGAGTTCATGAAAGATGTGAACATAAGCTACTTGAAAATATCGCCACTTCATTATTTTTAAGAATGCACAGCCACCCAAAGGTGTTACTGACAAAGTAACTCCAGACACTTAGCTCCTCAGGCTGAGCCAGCGAGCGCCTAAGAACAGTGTGCGCCTAAGTACAGTGTGATGTGGCAACTGAAACTACTTGAAAATATTGCCACTTCATTATTTTTAAGAACGCACAGCCACCTGAAAGTGTTACTGACAAAGTAACTCCAGACACTGAGCTCCTTGGCCTGAGCCAGCAAGCGCCTAAGAACATTTGTAAGTAGAGTGTGATATGGATGCCCACGGCAGCCACTTGCCCACCTGGCCACGGGCTTGGCACGTGTACTGTGGGTCAGTGGGTGGCCAGTGCTCTGATCCCGTGGGCCCTGCCTCTCATGGGTCCTACTCACCATTCTCCAGAGCTTGGGATCCATCGGGCCGCAGTTCCAAGACCTTCGGTGCTCCCTGACCTTCAAGGGAGGTGGAAGAGAAAGACTCCTGTACAGGCCCCTGGCGGGCCTCATTAAATCTCCCCTCACCCTGGCCCACCCAGGCCTGAAAGGAAGATGAGGCTGAAGTAAGGGATCTATTCACATTTGGGAAACAAACACGTCCATTCATTTTGCTGCCCGCGCAGGAAGCAACATCTGGGGAACAAAGATGCTTCATTTAGTTGGCCGTCTGCAGACTTGGGATGAGGTAGTGGCCCAAAGATCATGTGATGCTCATGAAGGCCGGTGGCTGGCGGAGGCTTCAGCTCCCGGTGCCTCCCTCAGAGCACAGTGGTGGTGGTGGGGGGGCTTCACCTCTACCCTGCAGCCTAGGAGATGGACTCCAGCTGCGGCTCAGCTCCGAGATAGAATGCTCCAGGCTGGGTGGGGCTTTCCTAGGGCTGCGCAGCAAAGCTCCTCAAATCGGCAGCTGACACAGCGGACACACGTCCCCTCCTAGTTCTGGAGCCAGGAACGGAGACTGAGAAGCTGTCTGAGGGTCGGAGGACAACGTGCCCCAGGCCCCTTGCAGCTTCTGGGGGCTGCTGGTGCTGCACAGTGCTCCCTGGCTCATGGAAGCATCCGCCAGATCTCTGCCTTCTTTACATGACATCCTCTGTGTCTGTGTCCAAATCTCCCCTTTTAATAAAAACACCAGTCACATTGGGTCAGGCCCTTCTGCACTCCGGTATAGCTGTACCTTTTTTTTTTTTTTTTTGGAGACAGGATCTTGCCGTTAGCCCAGGCTGTCTGTGAACTTGTGTTGACCCTCCTGCCTTAGTCTCCCCAGTGCTGGGATTACAGACGTGTGCCACCATACCTGGCAGTCGGGGATTTTCAGTGACCCAGGTTGCAAATCTGTGTCTCTAGGGGTGGTTTTGGGTGGGTTTTCCAGCAAACCCTTCCTAGAGGATGCTGGTGAATCCCTACTGTGGGTTCCCAGGCCCAACTGTAAAGTCAGCCCCTCTGGGGACCACTGACCCAGCCTTAGCAGCTGTTAAAATCTCACAGGCAAATGGTCTACTACGGGCGGTCAATTTTTTTTTTTGTTATTTATTGCGGTACTTGGGATTTGAACTCTGACTTTGCACATACTTTGAAGGTGCTCTACCACTGGGCTGCACCCCCAGCCCATTTTTTATTTTTTTAGAGTCAGGGTCTCACTAAGTCATGAAGGTTGCCTCTGGTGGCCTCGAACTCAGGATCCTCCTGCCACAGCCTCCTGAGTCACTGGGATTACAACCATGAGCCACTGCACCCAGGCTGGGGGTCATTTCTTGTGATGCAGATGATAGATTCTTCCGCACACAGGCGCTTCAAGACCCTCACTATTAACTTCCAGGGCACTTCAAGACCCTCACTATTAACTTCCAGGGAATCAACTATACTCGGCTGCACTGTGAGCCCCAGATGGCCCATAGTCACATTTTGATTGTGAAGTGGTGCAAAGGAAAAGGCTGTGAACCCCATTTTCCTAGGTTGGCTCCCTGCTCCCTCTCAGAACAATCTCCAAAGCTTTAGAGGCTGATGAAGATGTTGAAAGTTTTCTAAAAAAAGGAAAACAAAGTGTGTTCTAGACTTATTCCCTTTCTGTTATATAGTCTTTCTAAAAATATATATCTGAAAAATAAAGATTGTATATATTCAAGGATTACAGTATGCTAATTTGATATACATTGTGTAATGATAATCACAATCAAATTGTCTTAGTCCATGTTGTGTTGCTGTAACAAAATACCATAGAATGAGAAACTTATGAAGAATAGACATTTATTTCTTACAGTTCTTGGGGGGTGGTAAGGACAAAATAGAGGGCCATGGTCTGGCAAGGGGCTTTTGTGCTGCACCACCCTATAGTAGAAGGCAGAGGAGGGCAGAGTTCTCCTAACCTAATCACATCATAAAGTTCCCATTTCTAATACTGTTGCATTGGAGATTAAGTTTTCAACACATGAACTTTGAGAAACACATTCAAAGAATAGCACTACTTAACACACCATCACCACACGCTGCACATTGGCTCTACAGAACTGTTTCATTTTCTGATGGAAAGCTTGTGCTGTTGGACCAATATCTCATTTCCCCCAACCTTCAGCCTCTGGCGGTCAGTTGTCTACTTTCTATTTCTATGGGTTCAACTTTTAAGATTCCAAATATAATTGATAACATGGTATTTATCTGGATTAATATGCATAGTCTGCATCTGATTACACATAGCGTGACAGCCTTCAGGTTCATCTATATTGTTGCAAATGGCAAAATTTCCTTCTTTTATGGTTGAATAATATTCCATTGTGTGTATCATATATAGTATATTTTCTTCACCTGTTAATTTGTTGACAGACGTTTGTTTCCACATCTTGGCTATTGTAAGGCTGAACGTGTGGGTGCAGAAATCACTGAGCTATGACTTCCTTTAAGTATATACCCAGAAGTGGGATAGCTGGATCTTGTTAGTTGAATTTTTAGTTTTTGAGGAACTTCCATGCCACTTTCCACAATGGATGTATCAATTTACATTCCCACCAATAGTGTACAAGAGTTTTCTTTTCTCAAAATCCTCATTTGTCATCTCTTGTCCTTTTCATCAGCCATTCTAGCAAGTCTGAGGTAATATTTCATTGTGGTTATGATGTGCATTTCTCTGATATTAGTCATGTTGAGGATCTTTTCATATATTTTTTCACCATTTCTATGTCTTCTTTGGAAGTCTATTTTAGTTCTTTATAAATTTTTTTTTGCTGTTGAGTTCCTTATGAGTATTAGAAATTAACCCCTTATCAGTTATATGGCTGAGTAATATTTAACTATTATCTCCCTTCCATAGGTTACCTTTTCATCTGTTGACTGCATTCTTTGCTGAGCAAGTTTCAGTTTAATGTGGTCTCGGTTATTTTTGCTTTCATTGCTTGTAGCTGCCACAGCCATTTCTAACCATATCGTCTGACAAAGTCTGGATATGGGGAAGAGTGGTTCAAGGAACTCATCTTCCGAGAAATGGATGGGGATGGAGAAAAGGAAAATGTGCTTTTTGCTTTCTAGGAATAGAATGACTGCTTCTAATTATTATGTACATAGTTACTTCATGTTTAGGACTAATACTCATAACTAATATTGTATTAAACTCCAACGAAACAAATGCTGAAAGAATGACATGGCTGGGGGAATTTGTAAATGAATTACAGGTAATGACCTCCAACTGTAAGGATTATGTGGACAATATTCTAGCTAAAGCTGATCAGCGATTTCCACTCTGGAACTCAAGTGTTAAGTAATTTATGCTTCAGCTGCAGCAGGCTGAGTTGTTAGCCCCTACTTGGACTGAAGTGGTCCCACCTATGATAACTAAGGTTTACAAAGAAAGTATAGAACAATCAAAAGAATACACAGGCCCTTTCCCACAGCACAAAAGCCTCCTTGACAATTTACCATGGAGGTGCTTATCTGTCCAGAGGCCGACCTTGGCTCCCAGCTGGGGAAAAGAGTGGATACACAGCATGGGGACGTGCTTATCTACAGACCTTGGTTCCCAGTTAGAGAAAAAGAGTAGAGACTGTTGTTCAGTAAGGATAGAGTTCAAACACCCTATTATAGTTTATCACTTATGAAAAGCCTGAGAAGAGATGGACCTTCCAGGTGTTTGTTATCTAAAAATAGTAAAGGTTATGCTTTGAACTATGGGCTGTTATGATTAATGGGTGCTCGTGAAACTTTGTTTCATGGATAACTACACGTGGTATTTTGACTACTTGCATGACCTAAGCCAAAAAAGATTGCACAAAAAATTGAGCTATCTGAACAATAAACAGAACAGATTCACATTGCCTCTGAGCTGCTGTGTCGGTTACCCATCGCTGACTCCTCACCCACCTTCAGGGACCCCTGGATCCTAGGCTGCAGCTGGACTGCGGCATGTAGTTTTAGAGTCATGTCCAAAATAAAGTCTTGTTCAGACCAATATAATGGAGCTTTCTCCCTGTTTTCTTCTAGTGTTTTATAGTTTGGAATCCTACATTTACGTCTTTAATCCATTTTGAGTTTTTAATATGGTGTGAGATAAAGTCCAATTGTATTCCGCTGCATGTGAAAACCCAGTTATCATAATACCATTTAATAAGGAGACTGTCCTTTCCTCATTGTATGTTCCTAGTAACTTTGCTGAAAATCACTTGAATGTAAATACATATAGTTATTTCTGGACTCTCTGCTTTGCTGTTCTACATGTCTGCTTTCATTCCAATACCATAGTGTTCATATTATTATTGGTTTTAAACATGGCTTAGGTAGTCTGATACTTCCAGCTTTGTTCTTTTTTCTCAAGACTGCTTGAGACTTCTTTTTTCTCAAGATGGCCACCCAGGGTCTTTTATTTTTCCATTGAGAATTTTAGGATATATATATTTTTTATTTCTATAAAAATGGCAGTGGAATTTTGATAGGAGGTGCACTGAATTTGCAGATTGCTTTGGGTAGTATGGGTATTGTAACAACATTCTTTCAGTCCATGAACATGGGACGCCTTCCCACTTATTTATATTTTCTTCAGTTTTTATTTTCATCAGTGTCCTTCAGTGATCAGCATAGACATCTTCTACCTCTGGTTAAATTTATTCATAAGGATTTTACTATTTTTAATGCTATTATAAATGGAATCACTTTCATAGTTTACATTTTAGGATAACGTATTTTTAGTGTTTAGGAATACAAATGATTTTGGTCACTGATTTTGTTTTCTATGTTGTTGTTGTTGTTAGGTGCCATCGAGTCATGTCCGACTCATAGCGACCCTTATAGGGTTTTCAATGGCTGACTGTTTATAACCTTACTAAAACTTGTTAATTAGTTCTAAGAATTTTGGTGGAGTCCTTAGGGTTTTCTATATACAACGTTCTGCTGTTAGGTGCTGTCAAGTCAGGTCTGACTTGTGGCAACTCTATGTATAACAGAACACAATACTCCCCAACATAGTGTCATGCCAGGCACCATGTCAATACTTCTCTGCTATTTATAGAGGTTTTGATGGCTGATTGTTACATCATCTGATAAAAAACAATTTAATCCCTTCCTTTTCAGTTTAGATCTTTTTCCATATCTCAAAAAAAAAAAAAAAAATCGTGCCTATCTTTAATCCCAGCAACTCTGGAGGCTGAGGCAGGAGGATTGCAAGTTCAAGGCGAGAGGTAGTCTGCACAATTTAGCAAGGGGATGGGGTGCAGCTCAGTGGTAGAACACTTGCAAAGTATGTACAGTGCCCGGAGGTCAACCCCTCAAGTACTGTGAAAATAAATAAAATACAACTTTTTTGTTTTCCTTGGGATAGGTGTCATAGTATAACTGTGTAAGAGAGAAACTTCAAGGTTGTCCTCTGGTATCTGTCCTCCTGCTCCCACACAGTGACAGGACTTTTAGCTAGACATGCTTCCCACCTCTCAAGCAGGTCGGTGTGGCCATGTGACTATCTGGAAAGTAAGACGCAAATTAGAGAAATACCTACTTGCCCTCTTCAAGGCCAGAAGCATGTCTTGCCCTCCCCTTTCGCTCCTTCCCACTAGCTGCCCCAGGTCTGGGTTTAGCTCAGTTGGTAGAGCGCTGCTCCACACTCTCTGAGGACCTGGGATCGATCCCCACCACCACAAAAATGGGAGAAGGTTGTGGCAACCCGCTCCTGAAGCAATCCCCAAACAATCAGCCATTGAAAACCCTGTTAGGCTCACTATGAGTCTGACCTGACTCAAAGGCACCCTGAAACCAGCTGCTCCAGCAGGAGGTGGTGCAGAGATTGTGGCCCGAGATGAAACTGAAGGTAAAAGGGAGGAGCTGCACAGCAGAAGGCTCCTGGGCCCCAGACGACAGAGGAGCCACCCTACCAACCCGGACTCCCTGCACTGCCTTCCACATGAAGGACGACGGCAAAACCGCCATTGCGTGGATGTCATTATTGTTTTGATTACAATGGCCTGGACTGTGTCCTAGTTAACACTATGCTGTCTGAGGACCCCGAGCATTTCCAGCATAACTTGTTCTGACCTGGGTTCTAGGAAGTGGCAAGAACAGGATGCATATGACTTTCCCTGGGTGGCCTAGGGGTCTCTATGGTCCTGGAGGCCGCACAGTCCATCAGTGACCCTCGGGCCAGAGGCACTCCACTCCATTATTGTCTTCTGGGTCAACAGTGGCACAGAAAGTTCTCTCATTTTCTAAGCCAGGCAAAGTGGTGGTGTTTTTCTCAGTGGCCGTTTCCTGCTGTGGGGTGGACACAATGCAGGACAAACCTGATTTCCACAAAAGACGAGCTCCCGCCCACTGAACACCTCCTTCTGGAACCATTTCATCAGCACCAAACGATGCTTTCACCCAACTAGACACAGGAGTCAAACCGCAAACAGCCCTGGGAGAGCGCACAGTTTCGGTTCCACAGAGAAGCCCAGTGGCACGTGGAAGGGGGTGCTTAGGGAGGACTACAGAGGGAGATGACATCTGGCTTCTGCAGATATGCTGGAGATGGCTCCAGGGCGGAGGCGACCTGGGGAACACAGGTACTAGAAAAAGACCTTATGAGAGCTGGGACAGTGACTTCCAACCTCACCATTCCGTTCTGCTAAGTGGATGTGAGAGGCTCCAAGCTCTGACCTGAGTCAAAATAGTCAGCAAATAAGACAGAATGAAAACTTTATAACGAACAAAGCTGCTTATTTTTTGTTTTTTGAGGCAGGGTCTGGCTGTGTAGCCCAGGCGGGCCTGGAACTCACTATGTAGACCAGGCTGGCCCTGAACTTGTGTTGATCCTCCTGCCTCAAACTCCAGAGTGCTGGGATTACAAACATGTGCCACCATACCCAGCTGTATTTAACTTACAATGGAGCCCAGGCTGGCCTCCAATTCATGATCCTCCTGCCCCTGCCCTGAGAGCTGGGATCACAGGCGTGTGCCACCATGCCCAGCTAAAGGTGGTATTTTAAAATGCAGACTAGTTACCTAAGCAGGAACACTTCCTACACCAATTCCTGAATTCGCAGCCCCTCCCACCAGCAGCCAGAGTTGCTAAATAGGATAGGCCCAGTTCCTTGTGGCCAGCTTCCGGCCAATGCTAGCCCCTGCCTTTGGCCCATGTTCTTGGCCATCAAGCAGCCATGCGTGGTGGGCAGAGCACCCGAGGCCAGCAGCTTCCCCCAGCATTTCCTTGGGAGGCGTCACCAGGAGGTTCTTCTGCAAAATGCAGCCGTGTGTGCAGCTTTCCCTGGCTTCCCAGATGCAAACTTCCAGCAAGTTCCACCAGCACTCACCACTGTGGCTTCTCTGCCTGGTACTAGCCGCAGCCACACCCTCACCGGGAAGGCCTGGCCCCAGCCCCGCACATGGGCTCTTCCTTGGGTGCGCGATCTCAGGAACAGCGGCTGCTTCCTGAGGCCCTAACACCTGCATTCTGTACATATGACCACGAATCCGGTCTCTAATCTTTAGGGTGTGGAAATGAAATCGTGCCCACGTCTAGTGAGTCTAAGAAGAAATGTGCCATGGAGACCCAGCTGGTCTCAGCCGTGCAGGGGGCTGCATACACTGGCATAACTGCTTGTCATTGGTTCGTGAACAAGAGCCCGCAAGCCCCAAGGGTCACCTCTGGGGTTCCTGAGGGACAGCCTGATACTTCTTTTTGCAGGACAAGAAGCTGTAAGCACGCATTTCTCGTGGCTGTGATGACAAGTCAGGACTGCAGCACCGAGCACTGACAGCACGGAGTGCTGGGTTCCACGGTGCCTGCGGTCAGATTTCCTTGTCTTTTTTTGTTTTCACTTTGAAATAATTCCAGACTTACAGGAAAGTTGCAAAAGCGACAGTCAAGTACGCACGTACCCTTCATCTAGCTGGTATCTACACAACCATAGTAAAATGGCCAAAATGAAGAAATGAACAGCAGGGGCTGCCCAGGGCCAGCAGTTTGTCTGTGACCTCCTGAGCATGCAGTTACCAATGCTGGTGTGCGCCACCCTCAAGGCTCATGGTCATTCGGTTCAGGTGCGGCCTGCCAGCCTTTTCACACAAAGGCACCACCTTCCCCTGCGGATGAAGATCTCGACTATGAATACCCTGACTCCCAGTTTCTGCCTGCCCATGTCAGTGACATGGAGGACTTGGCCTGCAGTAACTGGGGTGTCCTGGTGCTGATTCCCCAGTGCCTTCCTCCTCCAGCAGGTGGGAGTTCTTCCCAAGGAGGCCTGGCCCCTCTTTGCCCACTCACCCAGTTATTTCCTCCTATCAGCACAGACTGTGGTTGGGTAGTTATTCTGTGGGTCATGACCTGCCACTCCTCCTCGTCACCTGCCTGCTCTGGTTGCCACGTGGCAGTGGTGCGCTCTCAGCCTGGCTCCTGCACCCCCGCACCTTACCTTCCCCCACAAGATGCTCCAGGCCTGTCTTGCGTTTTTGCTGCTCCAATGCTGGGATCAACCACTTCCAGGCACCCCTGGGTGCTTTCCTCTGGTCACTGACACCAGCTGTGAGAAGCGGGCGGGGTCACATCACCTCTGCACACTCAGGGAGTAGACCAAAGGCCGCCAAGAACCCGCGTGGAATGACTCGAGTCTCCCGTACCGAGCCCTGACCATCGCCCTTCCCCGTGAGCTGACAGTCACCCAGACGCCACCTGACAAGCACAAGGTGTGCACCACAAGCCAGTCAGACAGCAGCAACTCCTGCCTCGGTTTCTCCACTTTTATTGAGCAGCACAGACGGCCATGAACAGCTCTCCCACTGGGCCTGTGAGGTGAGGTTCTTAGGGACTGCACGGGACACCAGGGAGGGTGCAGGTCTTGAAAAGGAAAGAACCGCAGGACAGTGAGGAGTTGCAAAGGAGGCCACGAGGGCACAAGAAGCCCCTGGGTTTTCTCACTTCCTTTCTGAGCACCCCAACATCGACGGAAGCTGAGAGCAAAGCTCCGCCCATCCCGTGCAATGACCACCAGCACCTTCCCCAGAACCGGTGCTTCTGGATGGTGACTGCTTTCTGGAGGTGAAGTCACAGTGGCCACCGCTGAGAACCTACCCAGGGGACAGTCGGCTGTCCCTGACAGGGCCCCAGAACTCTACTGTTCCAACTGCCCCGCACTGCTAACTCTGCCATCCGGCAGCTGGGCCCGCTCACATCCGTTCCCGGATGTCTGTGTGACCTGACAAGGGACAGGGGGAGAGGGCACTTCCACGTGTCCAAGGGAGCCAGCGGGAGGCGAGGCCAACTCCTGGTCAGACGCGGCACTGCCCGGCAGCCTGGGCCTCTCAGTCCTACAGCTGAGACACCTCGTACAGGTAGGCGGCCAGCACCTTGGTTCCTTCGATGTAGTTATGCCTGGGGAGGAGGAACACATCACCCACGGCCGAGGTCCAAGGCAGCTGCGCTCTCTGCAGCAAACCTCCTCCCCGCCAGGAGCCCTGCTGGCCTCTGGAACTCAGCCACCCAGACCTTAAGTGAGGGTTCAGCTGACTGTTCCTCCGCCCCTGCCTGGCCATAGCCAACCCTGTCCCTGGTCTAGAAGGGTCAGGGGCCTGTCCTGAGCGGCTCCCTTGCTCTAAGGCCCCTGTTGCTTCTGAAGCCCGGCCTACGCACAGCTCAGGACCCAGGGCTGCCTCTCCAGCCCCTCATGCAGGGCCTCTGCTCCACCCTGGTCACCTTGGAATGGGCCCTGCCTCCCGTCCTCCTCAGCAGCCCCAGGGTCGGAGCTCCTCCCACACCGCCTGCGTCCCTCCTCCCTGCCACTGACCAGGAGCCCCCCGGCCTGTGGGTGCTGCAGCCAGAAAGTGTAATAAGAGCAGCATAAGTGGTCAGCGAAGACACTGTCACTTTTCCAAAAAGAACAGAGAGGGTGTGAGGAGAGGAGCATGAAGACAACATGAGCTCAAAACCGTGGCTGGCGCTCACCTCACAGCCCACACCCAGGCCTCGTCCTTGCCCTGCCAGCTGCCAGCACCGTGCAGGTGGGAGAGGGAAGCCAAATGCCCACGTCCAGTTTGCTGCCCTCAGCAGCACTGGTGGGGCGGAGGAGGGGTGGAGGGAGCGATGCTTGAGGAAACGGCCCGGCCCCAGGCCCCACGCTCACCTGTTGAGCTTTTCATTCTGGGAGTGGGCACCATCATCCGCCGACCCTACTGGCAATAGCATGACATTCTTGCCTGTGGCCTCCTGAAAGGTCAGGGTCACAGGAATACTGCCACCTTCCCTGGTCAAGTCTGGCTCAACACCAAACACTGGGGGAAATGGAAAAAAGGAAACAGTGAACTTTGGGGTTTGGAGGCTGGAGACCCACCAGACCCTGAGGATAGCAACCCTGCCCGTAAGGAGTGGCCAGGGGCCAGGCACCACCCCTGGCTCGGCCTTCCTCAGAGCACAGGATACAACGGGGCCCTCCGGGGTGCTCTGGGCCCTGGGGTCCACCCCAAAGGAGGGCCCACCTGTCTTCAGGGCTCTTCTCCCAGCCATGTAATGAGGGTGGTTGAAGTCGGACACCCAGGGCTTCCCGCCGTGGCCCATGTACACCTTGAACTTGTTGGGGCTGTGCAGCTCAGCAAACTTCTTGGTCAAGTAGCTTGTGACCTAAACCACAAACAGAAGAGACACAACGTTTCATAAGCCTGCATCTGATCCAAAGCTAGCAATCTACAACGGGTCTACAATGACTCATCTACACTGAGTCCGCTGTAATGGGTCCACAGCAGGTCTACCACGAGTCTCTGAGTCTATGACGAGCCTCCTTTCCTGCTGCTGAACCCTGCTCTGCATAACCATGACAGGAGGAAATGGGTCATAGCAAAGAAACGATTTCTAGTTATGTAAAGGCAAAGGCAATGTTTAAATTTCAAGCAATTCCCACTTCACATAGAACTTCCTGAAGATGAAAATACTTACAAATTAAGTTTAAAAACAAAGTTCTTCACCTTGTTTTATGTTACAGACAGCATATCTACGGCTAAAATTCTTCTACTAACACTAGACCCCATTATGACTTGAAGACAGGGCCTCTGTGGAAGTGGTTAAGGCTAAATGCATCATAAAGGGTGGGGCCCTGTCTGGATAGGATTGTTGTTGTTGTTGTTAGGTGCCATCGAGTCACGTCTGACTCAGCGACCCTTATAGGGTTTCCAATGGCTGATTGTTTTGAGATTGCTTCGGGACTGATTGCCACATCCTTCTCCCATTTTTACAGTGCTGGGGATCGAACTCAGGACCTCGGGGACTGCAGAGCAGCGTTCTACCAAATGAGCTAAATGCCAGCCTGGACAGGATTAGTGTCCTTTTAAGGGAAACCAAAGAGCTTGCTTGCACTCTCCATCCAGGGAGCAGACCAGGAGAGGGCGCCTTCCGCTAGCTCAGAGGGGCCCTCAGCAGACACCACCTGCTGGCACTCTGACCTTGGGCTTCCCAGGCCTAGATACCTGAGAAATAAATTGCTGTCTTGTAAGCCGCCTGCTCGGCGGAATTTTGTGTTGGCGGCCTTCACAGACTAACCTGCTCTATAAAAAAACATCACAAGCTAAACGGCATCTGGGGGTAAAACGACCTAGGAGCTGCTCCCAGGACGTGGCCTCCATTAGAAGCCTCAGTTCTTACGTGGAGAGCAGGCCTCCGTGTCCTTTGCCCTACAGGGAAGACAGCGATTCTGGTTCTCTTTGAACTCTCGCTGGACAGTGAGACGCCCACTCTGAGAGCCCTGCTCACCTGCTGCTCCTGGAATCTGCCCTCCGACCCTCACTGTAACAGGGGGCGGCTCCCCTGGACTTTCCTCCCCTCTGCCCCTCACTGTAACAGGGGGCGGCTCCCCTGGACTTTCCTCCCCTCCGCCCCTCACTGTAACAGGGGCGGCTCCCCTGGACTTTCACCTGACATGTCTGGCCCAAAGTCAGGATCTGACCATGACCCTTGGGTGAGGTTGGAGGCCAGATTGCGGCACGCCTCAGCGGTGTGGTCACTCATAGGCGATGCCGGTTCACGTGGCCTTTACCCCTGATAGACCTCTGCACTGCTTACTGTAGCAAGCACTGAATGGGCAAGAGCCACAGGGTGTGGACGTGCGAGGTCTGGGTCTCCGTCCTAGTGAAAGCTTTAGTTCCCTTAAGTCTCCAACAACACAGCAGACCCCCCCACCCACGTGCTCCCCCACATGCCTGCTCGCTGACCACTTCGGGGGTCATGTTGGGCACGAGCCGGATGGAGAACTTGCCGATCACCTTCCTAGGAATCACAGTCTTGGCCCCAGACCCGGAGAAGGCGCCTTCGATGCCATGGAGGGAGAGGGATGGGTACCGCCACCGGTGCATCAGGATGTCCTTCTGCAGGAGCAGGACAGAGGGTCAGCACAGCCCTGCCCGCTCACCAAAGACAGGATGTCAACTGGAAAGCCAGGGGCTCCTTAGATGGCGCTCAGCTGGGGCCCTGATAGCCTCAGGAGGTGCGGATGCGGGGTCCCCACCTGGCAGGGCTGTGTAGCGCCTAAGTGTGGAAATTGCTGCCACACACCCCGAGAGGGTTCCAGAGCAGACACTGACACTGGGAGTCACAGGCTCTGAGCTTTCGGCCCACAGACAGCCCACTGCATCTCTGTCCCTCAACCAGCCCACGCTGGCCTGTCTCCGCTGGCTGACCAGTAACTCGTACAGGGCTCTCTGACAGGGCCCAGCCTCTCCCAGGCCCTGCACAGCCTCCTCCAGTTCCTTCCCCGCTTGTCTGTCTCTGGCACAAGTGAGACTCAAGTGCCGAGGCAGCCTATTCCTTCCATGGCCTAGGAGCAGAGCCGGTTGCTGGATTCCACTAACACTGGCAGCTTGGAAGGGCCTGGACTGATAACCACCCCTCACAAACCAGGAAGTAAATTAGCTAAGAGACGCTCCCTTAAAGTCAAGCAAACATTTGGTGCAAATAGCTTCCCCCTTCGCACGTGGCTTAGCTCACCTCTGGCTCGTGGTAAGGAAGTTAGCCTGCAAAGCCACCGGCCAGCAGGAGATGCCCTGCTCCCCTGCCCCCTCCTCCCACTCTACTCCTCCAGCCTGGCCCCTGCTTCTCCGAGTCTGTACCACCTGACGACATGCGCTACGCTCCCTCCCGCAAGGAGCCCCTGAACCCAGGACGCAGGCTGGGCCTGGCGGATGCATTCGTCGCGATCTGATCGGTGCTGGCACCTTGCAGTCGTGCAGAAGGGTCTCAGCCCCCACGTCCTTGGCGAATTCCTCCATGTCAAAGTCGATGCAGTCATACAGCTCATGCTCCTCGTCGGTCACGGGGGCCACGGCCTCGTTAATGCCAGGGATGAGGATCTTCCCCTTCTTGTCCATCAGAGAGCCTGAGGGGCCACCGGGTGAAATGCTCAGAGGAAGCCCAAGGAGGGCAGCGGAGCGCGCCTCCCACCTCTGGGAAGCCAGGCCCGAGAGAACTGCAGGAGGCGGGCGGGGCACTTGCGAGCACGCGACCCCTCACCAAGCACCTTGCGCTGGTCAGTCAGTGACTTACGACAGCCTGAGGGGAGCAGGACCCTTACTCCTGTCCTTCAGACAAGCAGAGTGAGGCGCAGCTAGAGGCTGTGAATCATCCTAGGCCACACTCCAGGACACCAACCAGGCAGCCTGCCCTGTGTGCACCTCAAACCCCACACTAGGCACCTTTCCCTAATTCCACAAGAAACAAGCGGCTGCCACGCTGAGGCGGGAACCCTGCAGGAGGGCAGAGCAGACTCCGACGCCAGAGGTCACCTCACCCGTGGCAGCCCTGACCCTCGGGGAAGGAAGGGAGCTCAGGGAACCACACAGGAAGCCACGCGCTCCACTAAGCCTTGTTCCAGGAGGACGCCAGGAACAGGAGGCCGCGTCCTTGCTCTCCACGAGCTGACAAATCGGGAGACCTAACTGTGGCCAGTTCTAACAGACCAAGCAAATGCCCTGGAGATGCAAAACACCACATCCAGGAGGACAGAGTTCCACTGTGTGGGGCTAGGGGATAGGCTGGACACGATCTAAGGGTGTCCCCGAGGGCGGGGGAGGCAGGAGAGGGTTTTCAAAGGTAGTGACTAGTATGGGATGCTCCCAGGTAGAGCAAGAAGAGGACAAAGGCAGAAATGAGGCATGGGGGCCTTCAGGGGAAACAGTGGGTAGAGGGAGGGAGGCAGGGGTTCAGCAGGCTCAGGAGCGCAGAGGCACCCGGCGCTGACCACAGACAGCCCGCCAATGGGTCCGGCCCACTTCCCCAAGTCACGAGTACCAAGCAGGGAGAGCCAACCCCAAGCTCACCCATCAGCGAAACGAGATCCGTCATGGCCTCATGCACTGAGCCGCCGTACACCCCAGAATGGAGGTCTTTGTCACTGCATTCCACCTGGACAGAAACAAGGCCGCTTTGTTTGGATGCTCAGAGGAAGCTTATCTTTATCATATGACAGTGCATGGAACAAAGAACATTCATGAGACCTGACAATGTTCCAAATCAGAATCTGCTCCCTCAAGGCGCAGAGTCTCAGCAAAAAGTACTCCCAGGTTGCTGGCCACAGGTAGCCTGGGAATGCAGGCCACAGGTAGAACAGGCCGCCATCACCCTCTCTAGCACTCAGAGCCTCTTCCAGAGGAAGGACAGGGCCATCCTGCCACAAAGACCCTGCATCCACCTCCTGAGAGAGCGACATGCAACGGGGATCCTGACCAATGCGGACCCAGAGCCTGGGGACCTGGGCTCAGACCTGCCCTGCTCCTGACTAGGCCTGTGACCAGGTGAGGCAGCCCCCGTCTCTGTGCCTAGTCCCCCATCTCTAAGGAGGAACAGGAAGCACACTCGCCCACGGCACTGCGTCCCTGGTAATATGCAGGAAGGGGCCACGCCTGGGGTCAGAGCTCAGTGGCTTCTGCCCAGTGTGTTCAGGTGATAAAGGCCTCTGCAGACAGGATTCACCTTCATGTCATAGGGCCCGGGCCTCAATCCACTGCAACCTGCTCTGGTTCCTCCACGTCTAGTGGAGGGCCTCGTTTCCCTCAGGATAACTCCAGCATGGGATGAGAGCTGAGGTGCTCAAGGATGAACGCTTTAACTTTTATCTTATTTCTTTATTTTTTTGAGACAGGGTTTGCTGTGTAGCCCAGGCTAGCCTGGAACTCACTATGTAGACCAGGCTGGCCTTGAACTTGCATCTGCCTCCCCACCTCAGCCTCTTGAGTGCTGGGATTACAGGTGTGTGCTACCACACTTACCTTTGAACATTTTAACTTTCAAAAGGAAGCATTTTTCAAGTGCTTATACACGTCTCAGACTTCTTAGATGGACTAGCATTTGCTCTCTTCTCAACTGCTCGAAGGCAACATGACAGATAATGCTGTCCCACTTGACACCGCTAGGAACCTGATTTCTGATCGCACAAGTATCACTGCCCATGCTGGGGCGTGAAGACAGTTTATGGGACCTGAGGAGTGGGGCACCGAGCAATCTCTGAGCTCCTCCTTCACTCAGGAGCACTTCCCGGTACCTGCCCAGAGTACAGAAGAACCAGGAGACTTAGAGGTGGGCAACAGACGAAACGAGACCACGGAACTTGGCACTGTACCTCAATGAAAAAGTAGCAGATGCCCCTGAGGCCGTAGGTGATGCAGGGCTTCTTCTTTCCCAGCCAGTAATTGTCAGAAATGCAGACGTAGTCCACATCTTTGAAGAACATGTCTTTCTGGGCAAAAATCAGCTCATCCAGGCCTTCAGACCCCGACTCCTCCATGCCTTCCAGGCAGAAGCGCACGTTGACAGGAAGTGTCTGGGGGAGGAGAGAGCAGCGGGGGAGTCAGGTCTACCTGCCTCCTCCAGAAGCACTGGCAGCGCTGCTGAAGGTCTGCTCTGCAGGCTGCCTGGGAGCCCCAGGGTCAGGTGCGGAAGGCAAGACCTCTGTGCCCCACAGGGCAGGCTCTGCTCTGGGCCCTGCCTGGGGTCTCTGCAGCCACAGAGCCAGAGAGCAGGAGGGTGAGGGGAGCCATTGCTGCTCCTCCCCAAGAGGGGGACAAAGGCCACGGCCTGGCAGAGCAGCCCTGAGTCCTCTCGGTCTCCGGGAGACACTGGGAAGGCGAGGGCAAGCGGGTGAGACCTTCGCCCGTCTAGCAGTAAGGCCGGGAATGCCGCCGGCACCGCAGCAGGGCTATGCCAGGGGCCCCGTCCTCGCTCTAAGGAGCCGCAGGGCAATTCCGACATTGCCGCTCTCTGGACCACGTTTTCTGGAGGATTTTCTAGGTTCGCTCCTAGCTCTGTAGGGTGAGGCAGGTGGCCCGCCAACACGTGAGAAAAGGAGGTTGTACGTGAGCAGGCCACCAGCCACAGGCCACACGGCTTATGGAAGGCCAGGGCCCCAGGGCAGACTCAGTGTAGCAAGTCCCAGTCCAAACCTGGGCCTGATGGCACCGCTCACGGCCCCTCGCTCACAGCTCCTCACTGTGCACGGATCGATTCTCCTCACTCCTCCCCCTCTGGCTTTCCCTCTGCTCTGCCCCTTCAGTGACCTCTTCCCCAGGACCTCGACACATACAACAGGAAACAGAGAGCTGTGCAGAAAGCTCTGCCCTGTACACGGCCGTCCCTTACCTCCATGGCCCCAGACCCTGAGGCACTGTTACCACCATGCAGCCCCAGAGCGGGTGCGGCTTCCCAGTTCCTGAGCCTGGCACTCAGGGTCGGCCACGGGGCAGCCCAGGCAGTTGTGTGTGTTAGTTCTCTCCTGTGCAAATGATATCCTGGACCAAGAGGGTCTGAGATGCTTTTCAGATCAAACATTCCAGGCTTTAACAAAAAGGCCTACCTTATTCTTATTTTATCACCATGTAAGATAAAAGCCAGATGCAAAATTGTCCATATGACATGGTAACAATTAGGTTAAAAACCATCAAACTGGTGGTGTAAGTAACAAAGTACTAATAAGTATTTTGAGGGTTGAAATTCTAGTAAATTTTTTCACTCTTCTGTATTTATCAACTTTCAACAACGAGCATGTATTTCACAGTTGAGGAAAAATATTTTTGTTTTTATTTTTCAGTACTGAGGTTCGAATTCAAGGCCTTGGACATGCTGGGCAAGTGCTCTACCGCTGAGCTGCACTCCAAGTCCTTTTTTATTTTTTATTTTGAGAGAAGGTCTACATTGCAAAGGCTGCCTCTGGCCTCAAACTTGCAATCCTCCTGCCCCAGCATCCTGAGTCACTGGGATTACAGGACTGAACCACAGTAAGCAGCTGGGAAAACATTTTCAAAATAAAATGTATATTCAGGAGGATAAAAACCACACAGAGAGAATAAGGAATTTGTCCTCCACCACAAAGTCTGTGACATTCTGGCAAAGAGCCACACTCGTGGGTACAGTCAATGCGTGAAAATTCACATTTTGGGCTGGCTAGGGGTGTAGCACAGTGGTGTAGCACTTGCCTACCAAGAGTTCCTGGGTTTGATCCTCAGTACTGTATGGTAAAAAAAAAAAACAAAAAAACAAAAGAAAATTGACATTCCTGTGTTGGCTGGAGTCTTGCTGAGCGGTCCACAGCATGACCTTTGAGCATCTATAAAACAATTCAACCTTAATGCTTTCTGGAGCTGGAAACAGCTGTGATCTTAAGTCCAAGTCACCTGTGTGGATTAAGGCCGGCAGGCTGGCTCTCTCCTACCTAGGGATCTGCGCAGGACGCTGACAGGACCAGGGAGTGGCAGAATCTGGTGCGGGCACATACCTGACCGGTCTTCTGGTACGCTTCCAGGGCGTTCAGCCAGCCGGCCACGGGCCCTTTGTCGTCAGTTGAACCTCTTCCGTACAACTTGCCTGGAACAGCAACCAGCAAATTCACAGTTATAACGAAATTGAAAGGAGACCGTCTGCAGTGGACTCCTGATAGCGTCTCAGCACAAGCACGTGGCTGGCCTTCTCCTCCCATCAGAAGCCCGGAGCCCCCTCTGACCCTTGCCTAGAATTCACTAGGATGGAAGAGGCACCCAAGAGAGGACCTCCGAGTGACCCCTTCCCTTTCACAGCAATGGTGAGGGCTGACGTTCGTGCTAAGTCAGGCAGGGACCCTCGATCCAGTTCCGGGAAATCTTTACCAGTTGGTTAGCTCGTGAAAGCCTATTTCCCACAAGCAGCTGTTAGCAGCTCGCTGGGAAGCCTGGCCACTTTGGAAGCGCGTGCGCCGTTACTGCAAACCTCACCTCCAGACCAATTTGACACCTGATGGGACGTGGAATAGAACTGGAGCTCTTACTACTTCCCCATTCTTTCTTTAGTGATCACTCTTAGAATGACAAGATGTGACACTACTTCTCACTAGTGTTATCCGTTCTGAGCCTTCTGGCAGGTGTCAGGTAAAGAGGGCCCTTTGGCAGGGGCATGGAAGAGGCACGGAGGAGCGGGACCCAGCGACACACATGAGCGCTGGGGCGGCGCTCAGTGTGGGAGGAGCAGCAGCCAGGAAGAGGTTCGGGGGAGCAGGTTTAGGCACAGGCTGCCCCTGACTGTGGCACAGCTGGTGGGAAGACAGTGCCACTCACCGATATGTGAGAGAGGATGAGAACGCCTGTGGCGGACAGTGGAGCCCATGGGGCAAGGCCACCGCCACTCAGACTCGTGGTGTGACACTCAAGAGCAGCCTAATGGCACATGGAGGAGCGACTATGCAATGAACTGTATGTTATGTTAGCGATTGTGCCGGCAGGAGAGTGAGGGTCTGGCATGAAGTTTCATAAAGGCGCTGCTTTTTTTTTTTTTTTTTTTTTGTGGTACAAGGGGTTGAACCCAGGGCCTTGTGCTTGCATGCTGTGCAAGTGTTAGATCACTGAGCTGCACCCTCAGCCCATTTTTTTACTTTTTGAGGCAGGGTCTCGCTAAGTTACACAGACTGCCTCTGGTCTTGAACTTGTGATCTTCCTGCCTCCACCTCCCAAGCAGCTGGGATTACAGGCGTGCACCACCCCGCCTGGCTAAAGGTACTGCTTTTAGGAAAACAACCTTTCGGTTTTGCACAGTTGTGGATACAATCCACACTGAGCCAGGATGGGTCTGCAGACAGGACTGTGCCCCAGTCAGACAACAGGGTCTGGGACTCAGGCCTGAGGGCCAAGGCTCAAATGAAGGGACTTCTGTTTCCGCTCAGGATGGTCACCCACAGAAACAGTGACAATTTAGAATGAAAGCAGAGACCTTCACAGGGAGAAGGCTGGGAAGAAGAGGCAGCCTCCTACGTCTCCCGTGCCTGCTGGTGCCCAAAGATGGGGAGGGTCAGGACGGAACTGCTGCCTTCCTGGTGTCCCAGGGCAAAGCAACTAAAATATGCCCCGGAAGCAGCTCTAATTCGGGGAGATATACTAGATGACAGGCTTTTGAGAACTACATGGCCTCAATTCAGAACAGGTGTTCTGGAAAAGGCATCAGGAGCAGAGGAAAGGCCAGCCGGCTCGTGCTAAGGAGGATTCATCTCCGTGAGAAAAGGCGGGCTTCCTGAGATTGGGTTAGAAACAGCGCACACTGGAGAGAGAAAAACTCAAGGGACCATCAGCAAATTTCCAAACGTAAAACTGTAGCAATACGTTAACAGCCAGTGCTCTTCCTCTGGGAAGGCACGTCCCTCACCGTCTCGCTCCACCAAGGTGAAGGGCTCGCTGTCCCAGCCATCCTCCAGGGCTGCGGGCTGCACGTCCAGGTGCCCGTAGATACACACGGTCTTCTTCTGCAGGTCGCTGCCTAGCGTGCCGAGCAGAATAGGAGGAAGTGGGATCTCTGAGCCATCAGGAAGCTGAGGGAGCGACGGAGGGCAGTCGTGTGAATAAGCTGGCAACCTGCAGCAGCTACCGTCACACATTCCTGGGCTTTCTTATCTATTCTCAGCGATCAAGCTTTGCTGTCGAGTTTAAGAACACACTGTTCAACACCCATCAGTTAACCAGAATTTACTTTCCTATAATCCAGACAGCACAACTGAATTACACTTACAAACTAGTTTGGTAAGTTTTTCAAGGCTGATTTTTGGTTTTAAACTTCCACATAGAAAAATACTATGCAGCCTGAGTTTGGGAGGCAACTTAATCCATTATTTTCCGAAATAATGGCTAAAAACTACTGCAATCTTAAATCATAATGTATTATTTTTGAAATTTTGTATAGAGACTATTATGTACAGAACGGACCGTAAACCAAGACTTAAAGAAACAGAATTCACGTTACACCATACTAAAGGAAGTACTGACAGGTACTTCCTCCTGAGCTCTGTCCCAAAGGCCTTATCCACCATCCTGCAAGAAGGGAGGACGGGACATTAGTTATAGAATTCCCTCTGCATCCAGAGGCGAAATGAAGGGACACAAAGGCACATCAGTCTTAGGTCTTCTCCAACCTTCACTTCAGTTCAGTGGTCTCCACCTGTGACTTTGAACTGTGGGTCACGCAGGCTGTGCCCAAGCCTTGTAGCCCATGCACCTCCTCTACTGGTTCCTAACCCTAACAGGAACACTGTGATCACCACCAAGTATCACAAGCAAGTGGCAGGGGAGGATGTGAGCACATGCACCCGCTTCAGCTGTGCGAGGGATCGCTCCAACCTGAACATCGCACACATATGTATTAGTCTGCAGCCGCGCCACTGTGGCATCTGATCCCGTCAGATCTCGGCAGCTAAGAAGAGTTGGACGTGGTCAGTACTTGGATGAGAAACCACCTGGGAACACCAGGTGCAGTAGGCTTGGGAGAAGGACCAGGCAGCCCACTCCCAAAAAACAATCAGCCATTGAAAACCCTATGAATAACAGAGAAGTACTAAATAGCATTTCGTCTGTTTTACATAGGATGGCCATGAGTCGGGACACCGACTCAATAGCACCTAACAACAATAACAACTACAAAGTACTATTTATGAAAATTACCTATTAAACCCCATAATACATGAACTACATTGATAAGCTAGAGCAACAATTTATAAGTAAGAGATAAAATGAACAGCAACTAAAAATGGCATCATATCAGTAAATGCTGGTGCTGGGCTAAAAAAAACACCCACCCCTCAACTCCAGGGCCCCTGAGCTGAAAGTGTGCAAGCACATTAGGGAGCTCAGCAGGCAGCTGTACGGATCAGGGACTTGCTTTCTCGGTAAACTTTACTTAGGAACACCCAAGCACGTCCTGTAACTCGACAGCTAGCAGTGTACAGCGTGTGGCCCTGATGTTCACACAGGCTTCAGCTGCACAGCCCGGCTGGGTTTGTTCTCAGTTCTCATGAGACTGTTGTGTAGGCACCCAGGGCAAAGAATTATCCTTCAGCCCTCTGCCCTGGTCACATGGGACACCTGGCCTCTGCAGTCACAGCCTGCTCTCAATTGGCTCAGGCAGGAAAATTATTTTTAAATAACAATAGATTTCCTCCAAATACATTTCTATTTAAGAGGGAATGAAATGCTGAAATACTTCAGCATTTTCTAAGAAGCTGCTGGGGCCATAGGTAAACTGGTTCTGAAACTCACCATGACCTAAAACTCCTGCATTGACTTTCCGCCATAGGCCTGGGTATGCACCGGCTTCTGTGTTTGCAAGTGGTAACTCCAACCTTCACCCGTACGCTTGCCTCAAACCACTGTCCCTTCTGAGCATGGAGCCCTGCTGCCAAAGGAACACAAGGCAAGAAGATGCCATGCGCTGTGACCTCCTGTGAACCTCTCTGCCAAGCTTTTCTACAGTGAAGAAATCTTTCAGCTCCGTCATAACAACAGTTGCTAAGTGACCTGAAATACTGCAATAGTCATTTTATTCTTTTACGCAGAGCCCTTCTGCAGAATGCCTCAGTGGAGTCGGTGGTAAAGAGAACAGATCTATTAGGAAACAACTCTTAAAAACTATTTAGGTTTTTTATATGTTGGAGACAAATAGAGAGATAGCGAGTCAAGTGTGCTCCTAAAATAAAATAATATTTAAAAAGTTGACTAATTCTCTCAAGAGTAGGGGAAAATTGCTAAGAAGCTGTAATATTTTTTAAGCCAACTATTAAATGTGTTATCAGGAGAAAACCCCAAAAGAACATCACTGGACCAGGCCTCAGAACTGTGGATCTGAACCCTGGCTCTGCTGTGGCTCCCTTGAGGGAGGCCAGTGTACACAGAGCCCTGAAGGAGCTCTGCACATGGAGCTGAATGGCCACACTTGAAATTCCAGGTCTGAACAAAATCAGCAGCCAAATGAATCAAGACAAACCAAATCTTACCACACAAAGCTTACAATTAACATGGAGCTGAAGCCTCGGAAACTAAAACAGTGGACTGTGTGCCATCAAGGAAGACTGTGTGTTTAGGTTAGAAAGAGAACAAGCCGCTCTCCTTTGTCAGAAACCCGCATCAAAGCATAACTGATCCCCAGCCCCTGCCACAAAACCTCCTTTGAAGAAGCGTGTAGGCCGCAGAGCTGTGTCATCGGGAGTCTTTACTAGTTTCAAAGTGACACAGGTAATAGGTAACTTCCCTGTTCTGAGAGCTTACTGATCTCTGGGAGCGGAATTTCAGCTATTCCCTAAAGATGACCGTCATATTCACTTATTCTTGAATAAATGCTTTCTGTTCTCCTTCCTGGAGAAACACGCTGAGTATCACAGAAACCTCTGCCCCAGTCCAACTGAGGGATCACATGAACGTGCGATCCGAGGGCCCTTGCCGGTTCGTTGTGAGGACGAGCTCAGCATCTGAAGGAAAAGGTCCCCTGTGACCTGTGGAGCCCTCTGCGCCCCTACGTGGAACCTGATGCCTGGGGTTCTAGCAGCTCCCACCTTTTGTTTCCCGATATCCACCAGGTCCACAGAGCCTCCCAGCCGCTCGATGTCCGCAGCAGCAACCTCCATCATCCTTCTGATCTCCCCCCGCTTCTCGGGCCAGGCAGACACGCTCTCAATGGCCACCCATTCCGCAAGTTTCTGTTTGGAAAGAGCAAGCACAAAGGGATTCTGAAAAGCTGCTTCTTAAAAGAAGAAAGGGGCTCATCGCTGTGTGTTTCAGGCACACCAAGATGTCTTGCTGTCTGTGACACACTGCCTAGCTGTAGAGGACAGACCCACCACCCTTTTTGTGGAGATTTAAAAAAAACAAACAAACATTTGTACTGGCTCTGTCCCACGAACTAGAGCAGAACAGAAAAATGTGCATTTTCAACCACTAAGAATGATGTGAATGTAAAAATAGAGAATTCCATATACAAATTTACATCTGAATCTAGCAAAATTACAACTGAAGCATACAGGAAATACCTAATGTTGTTACAATCCAAACTAGCTTATTTGGCATCCTGACAATAGTTAAGTTTGTAATTTTTAAGATGGGAATCCGAAGACTTTGTCTGAAATGTGTCTATCAAGAATAAATTTAAGAAGGGTGTGGTGGCGCATGCCTGTAATCCCAGCAATTTGGGAGGCAGAGGGAGAAGGATTGCAAGTTCAAGGCCAGAGGCAGCCTGTGTAACTTAGCGAGACCCTGACTCAAAACAAAAAGTAGAAAATGGGCTGGAGGTGCAGCTCAGTGGTAAAATGCTTACAAAGGATGTGCGAGGCCCTGGGTTCAACCCCTATCACAAAAAAATAAATAAAATAAAAAATAATAAATTGAAAGCATGATTCTTCATGCTAAAATCAAGAGATTAATATACAACGTTACTGAGTCACTGAAAACATGCTGAACACAAACTAGTTCTTTAATCTGTAAGTATAAGAAATCATAGATGTAGATTACAGAAAAATCACGAATTAGCTTTGTTCTTTCTAGAAGCTGATATTCACACTTTTTGTCAAATGCCAAAGCTATGACTTAGGCTGTAACCAGAAAGAACTGATTGAGTTAAACGAGTTAATTCACATTGGCCTCTTGAAAGTTCCTCTCACCCCACAGGCGTACATGGGTTCCAAGGCTCCCCGGGAGGAAATACTCCCCTACCTTAATGTAGCGGTCCTGGTTTTCGTCAATGTACTGGAACACGGGAGCAAGGGCTGCCATCTTTGTAGCCGAGTGCAGACGGGGTAGAGTCCCAGGAAGCAGAGTGATGGGTCAGCGGTGCCTGCAGGTAGGGACTGAAGGGTGGCGGCTGGAAGGCACGGGCTCAGAACTGTCCCGTGGTGCTCCACCCACCCCGTCAGCATTTCAGCCCTCACCAGAGAGCTCTCCAGGAAGTGACTGACACTTCAGGGCCAAGAGCCTTGGGAACATGAGGGAGGCTTAGATTCTTTCCTTCTTTCCTCCAAAGGAAAACGGACACAAAATTATGGGTCCAAAGGCAAGAGCCTGAGCTGTAGACAATCTGATGAAAACTAAAAGGTACTTCCCAGTGACAATGATTTACTGGGCACTTTTTCTTTTTTTAAACTTTTTTTTTTTGGCAGTAGTTGGGGGTTGAACCCAGGGCTTTGTATATACTTTGCAAGCACTCTACCACTGAGTTGCACCCGTAGCTCATTTTTTATTTTGAGTCAGGGCCTCAGTAAGTTCCACAGTCTGTGTCTGACCTCAGACTCGAGATCATCCAGCCTCCACGTCCCAAGTCATTGGGATTACAGGTGTGTGCTATGGTGCCTGACTTTTTTTTTTTTTAACTTTCTGGGATTTAGCTCAGTTGGTAGAGTGCTGCGCTGCAGTCTCTGAGGTCCTGAGTTCAATTCCCAGCACCGCAAAAATGGGAGAAGGGCCTGGCAATCCACTCCCAAGGCAATCCCGAAAGCCACTGAAAACCCTATGAGGGTCGCTATGAGTCCGATACCGACTCGACGGCACCTAACTACAACAACAACAACTCTTAAAGCACACAGAGAAATTTCCACTTTTTATTACCACAGAGAAAACAGTCACTTCAAGGATCTCAGCAAAAATGTCACATCCCGTCTCTATAGCCACAAACCACAAGACAGCCAACAGAGCCCCAG
This sequence comes from Pedetes capensis, assembly GCA_007922755.1. Classification (NCBI taxonomy): domain Eukaryota; kingdom Metazoa; phylum Chordata; class Mammalia; order Rodentia; family Pedetidae; genus Pedetes; species Pedetes capensis. The sequence goes on from VMDO01010141.1 coordinate 56,661, forward strand.
GAAAGCCAAATGAATTCAGTTTAGGAAAGCAGATAGATCTCAGCCCAGAAAGGAGCAAAGGGCCACATACTACACGCAGCCTCCACAGGACCTAAGAGGAAGAGAGGTCCCCAGTGCACAGCAGGGTGACTGTACACACCCAGAACACACTGCATGCTTCAGAAAGCTACAAGGAATGATCCAGAATGTTTTCACCATAAATAAATGAGTCCTGTTGGAGACAGACAGGTTTACCCTAATTTGCCTGCAGCCCTAGCACTGTGGCATCCGATCCCATCAGATCTCAGAAACTAAGCAGGGTTGGGCCTGGTTAGTACTTGGATGGGAGACCGCCTGGGAACACCAGGTGCTGTGCTTGGGAGAAGGATCCAGCAACCCACTCCCCAAAAAACAATCAGCCAGTGAAAACCCTGTGAATAGCAGAGAAGCACTAAATAATGTTTTGTCTGCTGTACACAGGGTCCCTATGAGTCTGACACTGACTCGATGGCACCTACCAACAACCCTACTTTGACCATTACGCAATGTGGACATGTACCAAAACACCACATGGTCGCCTAAGCGTGGCCAATGTTTGTTTCTAAGAAATCAGTCAAAAGCATAAGTTTAAATTTAAAAAGAGTCTTCTGTTGCTCATCGCCTCCTGGCCACACTTGCTGACACCCAGCTTTCCTGTCGGAGACCCCCAGAGTCCTGCTCTATCTTACAGAAGCAGGGGAAAGGAAACCACAGGACGGCTCTGGACACCAGGAATGAACGTCAAACACAAACGATGCTGGCACCAAGGTGTTCAAACTGCTCTCTCCTCTTTCTTCAAGCCTCATGACCCAAGCCTAAGCAGATTTGAGAGAGAGCTCAGCTGTGCTGAGCAAAGTCTTCCCGTGATGGCACAAAGTGACCAGATCCTATCAGGGCTACACAGGTCTGAAGTAGGCGCCAGATAAAACCCTGAGCGCTGACACACTGCTGCTTTTCTTCTTTTCTTTTCTCTCCCTCCCTCCCTTCTTTGGAGACAGGGCTGGGTGCAGGACTGCTGAGGCATCTTTAAATGGGGGATGACCTGAAGCACTGTCACATGAAGCACAGCAACTATGCAGCAGACGGAGGAAGTTTCCCCAGCTGCGCAGGGTGATGAAATCACGGGGCACTGAGAGTGGGAAATGTGATTTCTGCATTGGTGGGAGATCGAACTACTATGCTCCCCTCGCCCTCTAGCCCTTTCCTCCTCTTCCAACCCTTTCGTGGGAGGAATGTCTACCCTTGGGCCACGTCACACCGCCTCAGCTGAGGCATCCCCTGGAAGAGCCTCTGAAAAGCAGAGGGCATGGGTGCAAATTCCACCCACCTGTCACCAGCAAGGGCCGTGGGAAGCCACCTGTTTACACTACATGAACCCCTACTTAGGACCATATCTACACTAGGTGCTGTTCCTTTGGGTTCCTGGTCATTAATCCCACAAATCCCAAACTTGCAGTGGTAGAGTCTTATGTTCTTTGCAGTTAAATGAACCCATGGTCTTCAGGCTAAAGTCACGTAAAGATATAATTATCTAAGGTGTACTTTTCATGGAGGACAGTACACAGAGAGTAGACTGTTTAGCTACCTTGCCAAGTGCCCAAGGCTGTGCTCAGAGCAACCTGTTCTACCAACTCTAAGTTCAGTGAGGCAGGTTAGGCCAAGCTCTATTTTCTCCCTCCCACTCACTTCTGATGACTCCTGTTTCAGCTCCCCAGGCACCAAAGCCACTAAATGGAACCACTTTTATGTGCCCCAGTGAACCCCACTTATTAAGGTAAATGCAGTATGGGTGCAGTGACCAAAAGCAACTATTATTCTTTCAAATAAATTACAGCCTTGATGTCTCTTGAAATCTAATGTCCACAGGGAGCCGTGTAATTTAAAGGATAGTGAGAGGAAGCAGAATCCATACGCCTACCACTGCCGAGAAGGCAGCAACACCCACAAGAGGTTCTTCAGTGCTGAGAATCTCAACCTTTGCTCCTTAACAAGCCAAGATAGATATTAAATAAGGGCTCCAATCATGGCTTCAATTCTGTGTTGTTGTTGTTGTTAGGTGCCGTCGAGTTGTGCCCGACTCATAGCGACCGACCCTCATTGGGTTTTCAATGGCTGATTGTTTCGGGATTGCCTCGGGAGTGGATCGCCACGTCCTTCTCCCGTTCAATTCTGTGTAGAACCCACTAAAACAGGGGCAAGAATCTCCTATTTGCCCATTCTAGAACTCCACCCTAAACACACCACGAAATTACCTGTTGCTACTACTCCCAGCGCCTGCAGCCATAGCCCTGTGGCATCCGATCCCTCCGGATCTCGGAAGCTAAGCAGGGTCGGGCCTGGTTAGTCCTTGGATGGGAACCCACCTGGAAACACCAGGTACTGCAGGCTTGGGGGAAGGACCTGGCAACCCAATCCCAAAAATCAATCAGCCATTGAAAAGCCTACGAGTAGCAGAGAGGCACTAACAATAGTGTTTCGCCTGTTGTACAGAGGGTCGCTATGAGTCGGACACCGACTCGCCGGCACCTAAGGACAACTCCTCCCAGCAGACAGTAGGGACAGCAGGGGTCGTCAGCACCAGGTCCGGGCGCGGGGTCTGCACTAGGACGACCCCCTATGTGAGGACCACGGTCCCAAGGACAATGGCGCACGGGACCAAGTGCAGACTCCGTTTACAGACGGGCAAACCGAGGCCGACGGGGAGCGGCGGGCACGCGTCCCCTCCCGGGCGTCGCCTCCCGGCGCCCCAGCCCTCAGCGCGGTGCGGGCGAGGACCCGCGCGCGCCCTCTGACCCTAGGCGCGCCTGGCGTCGGCGGCGTCCCCCGCAGACCTCTCCAGGCGGGGCGCGGGGTGACCGGGGACCCCGCGGGCGCCAGGCCGCGCGCAGACTCGGACCCGGCGAGCACCACCGCCCGGGGACCGCGCGGGAGAGGCCGGTGCCGAGCCGCCGCCCCGCCGCAGGGCCTCCCGACACTCGGCGTCGCGCTCCCACTGCCCCCCCGGGCCGCGGCCCGGAGCCCGGCGCCCCCATCCCAGCAAGTGAGGCTCCCGCCACCCCCGGCCTCCCCGCTCCCGGCCCCGGGTGCCCTACCGGAAGGAAAGACGGAGGGCACCGCCTGGAAGGCCAGCGTCCCGCGGGAGGCGCGCGCCGGCTGCTCACGAGTCCCGGCCACGCCCCCTAAGCGGGCCCGCCCCCTCCCCGCCCCTGCCGACCAATGACCTACCTCGTCTGGAAGACTGGCGTCGCTTTGCACCGCCCAGTGCCCGCTCCTCGCCCAGCTCGCCAGTCTCTGGAGGGCTGGCGTAGCCCCGCCCCGCCCCCTACGCCCCGCCCACCAGCTTCCTTCCGGGTCTGAGGGGCGGCCTTGCCCGGCCCTGCCATAGCCACGCCTCTTCACGGCGTGGGCGGGGCGTTCGACTTGGGATGCTCCTGGCTGGGATGCGCTTGAAGGCTTGGGGGCAGTCGGAGCAAGTGGTGGCCCTGAGCTCCCCCGCGCCCCCTCAGGAGGGCCGGGGGCCTGCTCCCTCAAGGCCCCTTCACTGCAGCTCTGAAGTCCGAAATTGGGAAGCCTGCAGTCAATTTTCTGAGTTCCCAGGCTTTGAGAACCCTGCAACACTCCCCCAGGGGGACCTGCGCCTCCAGGCGGGTCCTGTTTCCAGCGGTGAAGGAACAGTCTGTGGGATAAACATATTCCAGTTTGTTGTATTTAATTACAAAGCGTTCACCAGCACCAAGAGTGGCAACATGTTGTTAGGTGCCGTCCAGTCGTGTCCGACTCACAGCGGCCCTTATAGGGTTTTCAGTGGCTGATTTTTCAGGGATTGCGCCAGGAGTGGATTGCCATGTCTTTCTCTCATGTTTGTGGTGTTGGGAATCGTACTCACGACCTCAGATGAAGAGCGGCGCTCTACCACCTGAGCTAAATCACTTTTTTAGGTGCCGTCGAGTTGGTGTCTGACTCATAGTGACCCTTATAGGGTTTTCAATGGCTGACTGTTTCGGGATTGCCTTGGGAGTGGATTGCCAAGCCCTTCTCCCATTTTTGCGGTGCTGGGAATTGAACTCGGGACCTCAGAGACTGCAGCGCAGCGCTCTACCCACTGAGCCAAATCCCAGCCCCAAGGAAACATCTTAGTATTTAAGTATCACGATCCTAGTAGTGATAGGCAGGTTAGCTTAAGCATTGGCAGGCAATATGGAGGAAAAATGGATTGAAATTGACTCCTGCCATTAGGTTGTAGTGGATAAAGCCATGTGGAAGGTGGAAGGACATTTTCTAATGGGCCCCAAACTCTCATCCAAGCCATTGACCCATTTATAAAACAAAGGCTCACATCACACTGATTGCCCACAGGTGGCCGCCCAGGGCTGATGTCACACTGGGCATGCTCTGGTTTGAATAAAACTAGTGGGACTTTGCACCCACATTCTCTTTCTTTTCTTCCTTCCTCCCCACTTCTTGTCCTTTGCTCTTGTCTTCTTTTTCTAGCAACCACATGCACATTTCTCTCTTCTCTTGGGCGGCCATATTCGCTATCAAAGGTACTTTTCCCTCTAGAAGCCTGGTTAACTCTGTTCTCTCTGACTTTATCTCTCCCTGGAAAATAGAAATACCCTTATGCAGATTCCCCAGGGGGCTGAGTTTAAGTTACTTTCCAGGTTTACCTAAGCTTCTCCAGGTGCCTAAGTCTTCTCTATAATTATTTCTTAAAGGTATACTGTGTTTTAAATAAATCCTATCTCTACTCTCTGTTGTCACTTCTGTGGCAGGTATAAACTCATTTATACACAAGAACCAGGATTATGTTGCCAAATTCCCAGACCCATGCTCCCTGCCCATCTCCAATCTCTGGTAACAGTAATTTTCATGAAGAAAGTAGACTCACCCTTTTTTCAGCAACTACTGCTTCCCTTTTCAACCCTTACAAAAACCCTAGTGGTTGTTCCATAGTCTACTAACATTTTTGTTAGAATATTCCCAAAAGAATTCAGCAAAGTACTCTTCCCTCAATTTTAAAGTAGTGATTACTCTGGGATCCCCTCCCTCATAAAGTTACAAAGGGTTATAATCCTACATACCACAAATGTTCTAAAATTTACCTCCCCTTCCCAAACTTTCCTTGATTTATTTTCTTTTTAAATTTCTATTTGTATTCAACATTCCTCAGAGACTCTTATCAAATGTAACCCTTTATACCTGTAAACTAAAGTTCTCTAAAGAAGCCACATCTGTGTTGTAGATTCTGCAGACTGACCAGAACTTCCAGATTGTGGAGAAATGGAATGTTGCAGAAAAGAGTCAAAATTATTTTAGGCTTTCTTTACTCCCTTAATAGACATTGACTTCCAACATCTGTATCTGACCTAAAATCCGTGTGACTCTTAGGTAAAACTTTTGGAAGGTATTACTTAGCAGACCACCAGCTTCCACCAACCCTAAAGCTAAGAATGTTATTGTTGTTGTTGTTAGGTGCCCTCGAGTCAGTATCCGACTCATAGGGACTCTATATAAAACAGGGGAAACACTATTGTCAGTGCTTCTCTGTTGTTCACAGGGTTTTCAATGGCAAATTGATTTTTGGGAGTGGGTTTCCGGGTCCTTCTCTCAAGCCTACGGCACCTAGTATTCCTGGACAGTCTCCCATCCAAGTACTAACCAGGCCTGACCCTGCTTAGCTTCCGAGATCTGACGGGATCGGATGCCCCAGGTCTAGCATCTGAAATCTATAAGAGGTTTTCCCGCTTTGCTATAACCCGTCTCCTTGATGTCCTGACTAATAAACTTGGTAAGTGCTTCGATTTATGACTTTCTTTTGTTCTCTGGCTGTAAAAGTTCATGTGACCTTCTCTACAGTGGAATGTGTCATTCAGGACAACCTGAATCTGTGTTCCCAGGCCAGAGCCACTCATACTTGGCTCAGAATACATTGTCTCTGATTCCCTTTGGAGCAAGAGCGATGTTTTGCATCAACTCACTGGAGAAACTTTTACTGACGGCCTATTATATTTCTCTACAATAAAATGTGTATAAAATTTTAAAGCAACATTTACTTTCCTATAATCAAAAACTCTAAATGTTCATTTTTTTCTCCTGGATTAAATTCTTATTACAATGATTAGTACATGAATGATTAAAAATATCTAAATCTCTTGTACATTTTGGTAAAGATTTCTTAGATATTAAAAGTAAAAACGTATTGGAAATCTATTGGGTTTGAAAAATATTAGTTCAGTTGTCCGTAACTGGGATTATTGCTTGCATTGTTATGGGGTTTTGTCTCTGTCCTTGTGTCCTGTGAAGAAGAATTTAACAGGGCACGATGATACGTGAGGAAACCTGGGGGGAGTGTGTAAAAAGTTTGAGCAGGAAAGTTGCCCCTAGACTGGTCGTGGAGTGGGCTGCTCAGGGACAGTCAGCATGTTAGTTGGCGGTCCTGGCTTCTTTTCTAGTCCTCTTGGCAAGGCATTTTTGCTCAGGCTGGCCTGGAGATGTGACCTAATGTCAAAGTGAAAGTGATACTGACAGCTGTTTCCAGAGCTTCTGTCCATTGTCAGCAGGCTGGGTGCTTCCTCAGGTCTGATTCTGCGGTGAAATTCACAGCATTTTCATTCTGCTTCTGCACAAGTCCGTAGTTTTGCTTTGTATTGGAAAAAAAAATGTTTTGAGTTAATTCTTAGTCACCCCTGCTGCTCATATCTAACTGCTACCTAACAGAATGAGACAGGGTTGGGTGAAAAAGATCACAAAAAAGAAACGATTTAGAGAAGCACCCATAGCATCCTACTGTTAGGTTCATCAAAATGTAATTGGTCCATGGTGGGGAGAAATAAATAAGTGGAGAAGCCGTTGATCAACAAAAGCAAGCAGGAGGCGTGGGCCTATGTAAGACACAAACATGCATTGATGATCTGAATCATCCTCTAACAGAAGCTGGGCTGGGATTTAGCTCAGTTGGTAGAGGGCCACTCTGCAATCTCTGAGGTCCCGAGTTCGATTCCCAGCTCCACAAAAATGGGAGATGGACGTGGCAACCCACTCTGAGGCAATGCCAAAACAGTCAGCCATTGAAAACCCTATGAGGGTCGCTATGAGTCGGACATGACTCGATGGCACACAACAACAACGAGAGTTAGTGAAAATATTTCTCCTATGAACCTGAATAAACTTTAAGAAAATGTGAAATTTATCTTTAGACCCTTTTATCTGGAAATATGTCTTCAAAGGTAGAACTTTCTAGGTCCTGACTCTTGAAATGTTGCAACATTTGCACTTGACCTTCCTAAAGGAGAGATCTTCAATAAGATAGTGTGGAACTTGGCACTATGCCTTTGTTTAGTGTGTGTGAAGGTTTTAAAGAGTTGATAAAAGGGCTGGGGATGTAGCTCAGGATAAAGTGCTTGCCTAGCAAGTGCAAGGGTCGGGGTTGCATCCTTAGCACGGGAAACAAAAGTGAATAAGTGCACAGCGCTGACAACCGTGCCTGGCACGGGATGTGTAAGTGCTGCCTCCCCTTCCTCAGGGGCAAGCTGTGGACAGGACGGCCTGCGCAGGCCACCTCTGCGGCCCACACATTCTCTCGCCTATCAACTCTAGGGGAGGACCCTGTGGAGTTGGAATATCTTGGAAAAAATGCCCTTAAAACCCTGAGCCCTCCTCCAAAGCCTTGTGCAGCAGTCGTCTTAGTTTAAAGGCTACTACTGCCCTCTACCATGGGTCAGTAAATGAGCTAGTGTAAGGGTTCGCTGCTCTGATACTCCAGCAGGTGGCACTGTACGTCCGTGTCTTCTCTGCTGAAGGCTGCATTGAGAAAAATGTGGCTAAAGATGTTAAAGTATAGAAAAGATGTCGCATTGAAGATGAAGATATGCCTGACTCTTGTCATGGTATTTTCAGTCACATCATATGGTTGTGAAAGCTGGACATTGAACAACGGAGACAGGAAAAGAATTGATGCTTTTGACTTATGGTGCTGCAGATGAATATTGAATATACCATGCACTGCCAAGAGAACCAACAGATCTGTCCTAGAAGTGCAACCAGAGTGCTCCTTGGAAGCAAGGATGGCTAGACTGGGTCTGACATATTTTGAACATGTTGTCAGGAGGGACCAATTCTTGGAGAAGGACATCATGTTTGGGAGAGTGATGGGTCAATGAAAAAAAAAAAAGAAAGCCGTCAACTAGATGGATTAACACAGTGACTGCAACAACGGGCTTAAACATAAAGAGATCGTGTGCCTGGCATGGTGTCCAAGAGTGCTTCGTTCTGTTGAACATAGGGTCACTATGTCAGACCTAACTCGATGGCACCTAGTAACAACAAGCCCCTCTCCAGGCCCTTTGTTGGAAGTTTTGGGCTTCTCTCTTTCTGAGACTGTGCCCAGCCATCTTTACAGCTCCTGCCTGCCCTCCTCTCCAGTGGCCCTGGCTTGCTTGCTCTTCCAGCTCCCTGCATGTTCTGTGAGTTTGGGTCCCCAGCGGTTCTCCCACATTATTCATGAGGAGGTGGCCCAGCACCTGTCCTGTGAGGAGCCTGTGTCTCCCCCTCACCTCTAACTTCACACTGCCTCTTCGTGGCCCAGGCCAGGGTCCCCTGGACAGGACATCTCATTTCTCATTTAATGTGTGCAAAATGGGACTCATTACAAGGCCCACAACATTCCTCTTCATGGACTCTGCGTACCTTTGACAACACAGATGTATTCTTTCACAGCCTTCTCTCACAGACTTCCCATTTACTTTACCCAACCTTGTCTTGCGCCAAGGTGGGTCAACAGGAGGGAACAGCTTTTGTCTACATCGTGCAAGGTCACCTTGAAGTGCCCCAAACCCCTAAAGGACAAGAGGACTCATAATGTTTTTGTCTGTTTTGAAAAAAGAAAAATCGTATGACCCTCTCAGAGAGCTGGGTTATCGCTTGCTGCCACTGGGTGGTCAGCCGCCCCTTGCTGACCCTCAGCAGTGGAGGAGCCCCCCCACTCCCATTGTTGCTCCCTGCTCTGTGACCCTGCTCCCCTTGGGGGACATCAGGATGAAAGGGATTGCCCACTGGAAAGCTGGCAGTGTCATTCTCTACGTCCAAGATGGCAGATTCTCCACGAGAGCATGGGATTGGGTTAGCGAGCCACCATTCTATCCTTGCTGGACTGAATGCTTGCTCCTGGCTCTCCCGAGGCCATCTGCCCACAAGCCAGTGCTGCCTTTGGGTCAGGAGGCAGGTGACGTGGTGCACAGCCTGGTGCTCTGTGCTTGGAACCCCATAGCGTCGGCCGTGGACATCTCTTCAGACAGGGGCTGCCCGCTGGCTGGCATCTCCACAGCCCAGCATCCTGACATGTGACAGGAAAGGTTCTTCTCACAGCTGGGACTCTTGGTGACAGAGTCAGAAAGTAAGAATGAGAGCCAGGGGCCGTGGTGCACACCTGTCATCCCAGTGACTCAGGTGGCTGAGGCTGGAGGATCCTGAGTTTGAGGCCACAGGCAGCCTGCACAAGTTAGGGAGACCCTGTCTCAAAATGGAAAATGAGAAAAGGCACTGGGGTGAAGCTCAGTGAAAGAGCGCTTGCCTAGTCTGCACCAGACCCCGGGCTCAGCCACCCAGTCCTGGAATAAAAGTAGCAATGAGCATGAAGCGGAAGGCCCCTGTTCCTCTCTTCTCCACGCTTTTGGAAGTCAGGTTGGACCTCTATCCCTACATACACAGAATAGTACCAGGTCCATCCTCACCACACCAGCTGCCCCTGGAGTTGCTATATACTTCTCCATTTAACAGTTTCCAGGTTGGCGTTTCTATCACACAACATGGAAGAGCCAACCTGGGCTGAGAAGTTCAGGTAGACAGTTAAAAGTGCTGGAAACCACCACATGGATTCAGCCAACAGTCTTTAAAACCACTGCAAGGAAACTGCAGTTATCCCATTCATGACCTCCATCCCCCCCCCTTACCCTTGACAAATCAATAACAGTAGCAGCAGCAGCAACCAAACCCAGCCTGAACATTTTTTTTTTTTTTATAAGCACTTCTAGCTTTCTGGTTTGGAAAAACCATATAATACATTCACTCTATGCATATTAAAGAAAGTCAGTTTAATGAATTCATAAAATCTGCTGCAATTTTCTGGAATGTGACAAGATACACCTTAAGTATGCTAAAGATTTTTGAGTGTGAAGATCTTCAGGAGACTTCAAGATGTAAGGGATTGCTGGTTCTCCCTTGTTGTTGTTAGGTGCTGTTGAGTTGGGTCTGACTCTTTTTTTTTTTTTTTTTTTTTTGCGGTACTGGGGGTTGAACCCAGGGCCTCGAGCCTGCATGCTCTGCAAGTGCTGGACCACTGAGGTGCACCTCAGCCCATTTTTTTTACTTTTTGAGACAGGGTCTCGCTAAATTATGCAGACTGCCTCTGGTCTCGAACTTGCGATCCTCCTGCCTCCGCCTCCCGAGCCGCTGGGATTACAGGCGTGCGCCACCACGCCCGGCCGGGTCTGACTCATTGTGACAGAACGAAACACTACACAACACTGTGCCATACCTGGTACTGTGTCAGTGCTTCTCTGCTATTCATAGGGTTTTCGATGGTTGATTGTTTCAGAAGTGGGCTGCCATGTCCTTCTCCCATTTTTGCCCTGCTGGGGATCAAACCCAGGGCCTCAGCGAGTGCAGAGCAGCACTCTACCAACTGAGCTAACTAGTATTTAGTTGTTTGCTAAGGTCAGTGAAAACACCATGGAGTCAGAGCAAATACCACTGTGGCCATGGTTGACGTGCAGAGTTGGCAGTTCTGGCTTTTTGTTTTGTCCGGTCTGGCTTTCTGGACAGGAGGTTCTCTGTGTTACCACAGTTATTTTTAGTCTTATAGTTCTTACTGGAGATAGAGTTTGGCTGCCATATGTCTGAATAGGAGCCATGCTGTCAGTTTCACGCTGGATTTTCTTCTTTTTTCTTTCCCTCTCTTCCTTCCTTCCTTCCCTCTTCCTTCCTTCCCTCCTTCCTGTCTTCCATCTTGCTGTGTTTCCCAGGCTAGTGTCCAACTCATGGGCTTAGATGACCCCCTGCCTCAGCCTCCTGAGTAGCTGGGATCGTAGGCGTGCACCACCATGCCCAGCTTCTGGGTTTTCTTTTTTAACATTTGGCTTAATTTTGTTTTTTCTTCTGTGCTGGGGATCAAACCCAGGGCCTTATACATGACAGGCAGGTACTCTGCCATTGAGATACATCCCCAGCCCCTTAACATTTGGCTTTGAATCAATACGTCATGGCACATAGACCTTCACACTCTGACCCTTTTGGAAAGCACGTTCTGAAAAGTCACAGCTGTGTCACAGCAACACAAAGCACTAAGAACCTTGAACTCTGAGCTCAAGTACTGAATTAGCCTAGGGCCTTGTTCAAGATGAATGTGAGGAGTAGGTGAACAAATGAATGAGTTCATATTCTTTCTTTAGTTCTTTCCTTCCCTGCCTCAGATCCTTCTCTAACAGGTTCACAGCTTGTAAAGGACCCAGAAGAAAACTTAAAATGCTTTCCTTTCCCCTATTCTTCCTGCACTGGCAAGCTAAATCACATATAAAGTAATATATAATGTATATTTTACATGCACACATGTATATACACACATATGCATCTATGTGTATGTGTATATTGGTACAGGGGGAGAAAGCTGGGGACTCCAGACTGAGGATACCTAGGGTGGACCTCTGAATACGTGTATTGGGTTTTTGTGTTAACATCTGTGCAGCCATCTTGGTCTTCAGCCACCATTCCATAAGTTTCTGCCTCGAGGAAGGTCATTTCGAATACTTAACTTGGCTTCTTGGTATTGCCCTGCCTTACTTAATCTATTATCCCATCTGGCCCCAGGGTCACCCCCTTTGGACATAATCTGATTTAAAAATGGTGCGGTCAGGGGTGATGCCACCCTGAACCACTTCCCTAAGGTCCACCTCAACTGGAAAATTCCACTCTGCTACCATATAGGAGCCATCTTGCTGGACCTTGCTGCTGTTCTCATTTCCGGAGGCAGCCACTCTGTTCTGCTTATTAAAATCTCTCGTGCAAGTTCCTGAGTGCGGAGTCATCTTTGGGAGACACTTTCAACATGCACAAAATTCTACTTCTGCAGGTTTTCAGTGCCCCCAGATAATCTAATTCCTTCCAAGGCAAAAAAGTACAATCCCACCACTGACAAAATTTTAATGCAAACCAAAAGTTTTGCTGGATGTATGGTCCTTGGACAAAAGAAAAAAAAAAAAAACTATCCCTACTCTGTCACAGGTTTTGGGATGCTGCTGAGGCTGGATAGGAGGACAGGGAAGATTAAAGGGACATGGGAAGGGGAAAGAACCCTCCCCCCAGGGGCTGGTTTCTGGCTGGCTGGCCAAGAGTCAGGAATTTCAACACCACTAGGAAAAAATTTCCCAGCACCGCAAAAATGGGAGAAGGACCTGGCAATCCACTCCCAAGGCAATCCCGAAACAGTCAGCCATTGATAAACCCTATGAGGGTCGCTATGAGTCGGATACAGACTCGACGGCACCTAACAACAACAACAACGAGAAAAAATTGCTGTGGAGGTGTCCCGCATGGAGACATTTTTCTTGAGTGAGATTTCCAACAACAATGTTAGAGCAGTGATGAACCAAGCTTAATGTCAACACATACAGGACCCCTGAGCTAACCTTGCTCTTCTCTCACCTGGAAATCCCGCGCTTTTTGGAGAATCTCACAAACAAGATTATGGATGATGTTTACAGTCAAGTCACGTGCCTTGACTTCCTCGTGACCTTTGTATAGGAAGGATTCCTTTGACCTCTTTTGACCTGTGTTTCTATCTCCTTGCCACTTCTTATCAGTAAACCTGGGTCATGTACCCCACGGGCCACCTACAAAGTCCTAAGATAAAATGAAGTACACCAAAACGTTTTTACTTAATCTTTTAAGTCCTTTACACAATGTGACTTCAAAAGCCACCAAAATCATACAGGTAGCTATTGTGAAGAAAATTAAATGTGACTCCCTTCTGAGAAGTCCATGGTGGATACTGATATCTCTTTCTTAGGCATTTTTCTCTCTCTCCTCCCTGCCCTCCCTGCCCACGCTTAAATCCATGTTAAGACTTTTTCTTAATAAAGTCCAACTTGGCTTCCTACTAACTTGTCCTAAAGTTCTTTTCTGTGGGCTGTGTCAAGAATCTTGGCTTCATCTCCGCAGAGGTTTCTGAACTCCTCAGGCTGCTACAGCTAGCAGCCACACATTCCCCACTGTCACTGCCACTGTGCCCTGCTGCTGGCTGAATGTGTGATAGAGTTGAAATTGCTGCTAAATGGCTCTATGTTTTCAGGTATCCTTGAATTAAATATCCTAGTTTTGCTGGATATGGTGGGGCACACCTGTAATCCCAGCAACTCGGGAGGCAGAGGCAAGAGGATTGCAAGTTTGAGATCACAGGCAGTCTGCATAACTTAGAGAGACCCTGTCTCAAAAAGTAAAAAAAAAAAAAAAAAAAAAAAAAAAAATGGACTAGGGGTGCAGCTCAGTGGTCCAGTACTTGCAAAGCATGCAGCGAGGCCCTGGGTTCAACCCCTTGTTGTTATTAGGTTGTTAGGTGCCATTGAGTCGAGTCCGACTCATAGCGACCCTCATAGGGTTTGCAATGGCTTACTGCTTCGGGATTGCCTTGGGAGTGGGTTGCCATGTCTTTCTCCCATTTTGTGGTGCTGGGAATTGAACTCGGGACCTCAGAGACTGCAGAGCGGCACTCTACCAACTGAGCTAAATCCCAGCCCCTGGGTTCAACCTCTAGTACTGCAAAAAACAAAACAAAACAAAACAAAACAAAATTCTAGTTTTTGTCTGGGGCTAGGGTAAAGCTCACCTGGTAGAGCACTGATATGTGTTCTCTGAGGCCCAGAGTTCCATCTCCAGCACTGCAAAAGACAGAAGGCCCTGGCAACCCACTCCCGAAACAACCAGCCATTGAAACCTATGTGGGTCACTATGAATTGGACCTGATTCAACAACACCTAACAACAAGTTTTTGTCTGGAACCAAATTGTAATAACTTCCTGGATCAGTCAGTGTTCTCTAGAGAAACAGAGGCAATAGAATGACAGTTCATATATCTATGTCTATATATTCATTCTAGCTATATATGTCCATTCTATTTTAGATGTGCGCACACACACACACACACATTTATCCCACATGTCTGTCTGCTTGTGCTATGGGGGCTTGCATGCTGCTGTGCTGCTTAAAGCTATGTCACCAGTATTTCAGATACCGGTAGGGTCACCCATGGTGGACAGGTTTCAGCTGAGCTCCCAGACTAAAACAGACTAAGGAGAAGGACCCAGAAGTCCACCCTCGAAACAATTAGCCATGGAAAATCCTATGAATAGCAGAGCAGCACTGTCAAATATAGTGCTGCTGGTCTAAGCCAGCCTGCCTAACACGCCCCCTGGATGGGCCACGTTTGGGGGCAGATGCCCTCCCCTCACTTACCACAGGGCTTCCTAGTCCTCCCTGGAAACGCCCACACAGACCAGTCCTGGGATCTCTCAGTCTGGCCAAGTTCACCACAAAGGCTGACAGTCACACCTCCCTTTAGATCTAGGGAAAAGGAAGACCCCCTCTTTATAAAGCACTCTCTTCAAAGCTAGTACTGTTTAACAGTCTGGAGGCTCACTGCCCTTGTTATTTCATTGAGCCTTTGGAGAAAACGCTGAGGCAGGTGTTTTATTCTCTGTGCCCCCTACCTTCCCATTTGCTTTGTGGTTGTTAGGTGCCGTCGAGTCTGATATCCGACTTATAGCAACCCTACATACAACAGGCGAAACACTATCGTCAGTGTGCTAAGGCGGGGGAGGAGAAAGGGTGGCTGAGAGAGGGACAACTGTCTGTAGTTGTGCAAAGGTCACCTTGAGGTGTACCAAAACCCTGAAAGATAAGTGGACTCCTAAGTTTTTGTCTTTTTCTGGGAGAAAAAAAAAAAAAAGTATGGCTGGTGACATTCAAAAGAGTTAAATTTCACAGAATTTCCAAAATATAGTTTCATTTCTATTTGACATTTCTAAGCTCCACAGAGCCTTTCATCGTTTCTACTTGAAAGAGATAAAGTCTAACTTCAAGGAAACCAAGAGGTGGCACTTCATTGTAGTTATAGAACAAATGTGAATGAGTGAAAAGAGAATTGAAGCCACACTGTGCCTCAACACATGAAAGGAACTTCTAGAGAACACTTTCAGAGCTGGAGGAGGCAGCTCAGCTTGACCCAGTCCACCCGGCAGCACAGGGGAGCTCTGGGAATCTGGCTTTGGTGGCAGTGAAGGGTCCCAGATAAGGGATGAGGGGACTGTTTGTCGTCTTTGCTTATTGGGTTCTGTTTCCATATATAGCTTTCATTATAACCTTAGCTTGAATAAAAATGACTTATTTTTCATCTTAGTCATTTGCAGTCATTTGCACTTATTCTACTAATGTTTGAATTTTCATGCATTTGTAAGAATTTCAAACTAATTTTGAACCTTATAACAACAACAACAACAACAAATACTAAATGGGATTTATCACATTTTATGAAATGACAAGTGTCAGGACTCACTTGTGGGCTGAGTTAGGATCTGCCCTAAATCTGTATCCATTTTTTTTTTAAGAGGATGTCTTATGTCACGTAGGCTGGCCTTGAACTTGTGATCCTCCTTCCTCAGACTCCAGTGGGCTGGCATTAAGGCCTGTACCACCATGTCTGGTTTACATCAAATCTTGATGCTGTAAGAATGCCATTAGTCATTTCTCATTTGTCGCAGACCAGCTGGAGCCTAAGGGGTTCCCGAAGGCAGGTGAAGAGTCGGTGATGGGTAACAGACACAGCAGCTCGGAGGCAGTGGGAATCTGTTCCATTTATTTCCAGATAGCCCGGACTTTTTATGCAGAATTACAATTCACTAAATCTTATGAAAGGTCAGAAAAAAGACAAGGAAGTTGGTAGCATTGATGGATTACATCAAAGTTTTGTCAATAATCACTTGATTAAATTGTCATGTGAGTGTCAAGTAGTGGTCAAAGTGGGAGATGAATTCAGAGATAAATTGTGTTTAAAGAGATAAACCAAGATGACCTGAGCATCTACATCTCCTGTAACAATTAACTATTCTTAACTGTATGCAGGAATTCAGGGTCGGTTAACTGTCACCTGTGTGTCACCCCACTGAGTCCATTTGTTATGACAAATGGGTGCTTTATCTTATCAGAATGATTTGTTTACTGTAGAGCTGTTGGTACAAAGGCTTTTGTTTGTGTTGACTAAAGAGTTTCTGTTGTTGGAAGTCATTCAAGAATTTCCCATTGTAAGCCTGCTTGTTGTTGTTGTTAGGTGCCGTCCAGTCGAGTCCGACTCATAGCGACCCTATGTACAGCAGATCGAAACACTTGCCGATTCTGTGCCAGGCAAACAATCTTATTTATGTTTAAGCCCATTGTTGCAGACACTGTGTTAATCCATCTGGTGGAGGGTTTTCCTCTTTTCCGTTGACCTGCCACTCTTCCAAACATGATGTCCTTCTCCAGGGATTGTTCTCTCC
>VMDO01010142.1:0-43985 GCA_007922755.1 Pedetes capensis
TACACAGGGTCACTATGAGCCGGACATTGACTCCATGGCATGTAACAAAAACATTGAACAAATATTAAAGTCAAATAGTTAGGATAACCTAAAGGAAAAAAACGATTAAAAATTCAAAGAACGAAAAATGAAAAAATAAATTTTAAACAAAGAGGTAAAAATAGATGAGTGTCTATATTCCTATCCATTGTTGATCAGTCCTTTTCTAGGTGTCTACCAACAAGGACTTGCCTACGAAGACCCACTTGCTGGCCAGATGTTACCCAGTTAGACTTGTACCAGTTACCCCCGCCACCACCAAAATTAAGTTTACAAACTGCAGGGGCACCCTGCTGATTTCTCAATATGTACATTTCTCAGGCACTGTATGGACAATGCCAATGTGGCCGCAGGTGTCACCAAAGTCAAGTTCACAAAGTACAAGTTCATTTCCATAGTTTCTCACCATTTATGCACTTGAGATGTTCAGGTACCACCATCACCACAGCGATCAATTTTGAGTTTACAAAGTGTGGACACACCTCCCTCAGTTCTCAGCACATGCACACTTCAGGTGTTCAGGCACTGCCAATGTTCCCATTGCCACAACTGGGGGGTACAGTCCAAGTTGACTTTACAAAGTGCAAGGGCACTTCCCTAGTTTCTCAGGATGTAACCCCTCCAGGCATGCAGGCACCACCGCTGCTACCGCCACAGCCATAGGCATCAGGCAAGTCAAGTTTACAAAGTGTGGGCACACTTCCCTAATTTCTCAGCATGTACAACCTTCAGGGACCACTGTCACTGGGGCTACGATCACCACCAAATTGGAGTTTACAAACCACAGGCACATTTCCTTATTTTCTCAGCACTACGCACTTCAGGCATCACCTCCCCTCTGCAAGTGTATCATGGACCTTGCAGATTTGCGTCCCTTGGCTCTCCGATATGTGCTCAGCCCCATCTCCCACTCCCCAGTAGGAGGATTTCAGAAAGCCTACTTCCTCAGAGGAGGATGGTTCCTTTTAGAGTTGATCTTAGCTTGCAGATGTGTTAAAGTAGATTTTTTTTTTCCTTTAATGCTAACTTTTTGCTCTGAGGATGTCACTGCTAACTCAGATCTTTGAGCTGGATTTGGAGCTTGTAAGAGCCGTGAGGTTCTTTTTGCCCCGGAGAAGTGTTTAGCTTGGGGGAGAAACTGGATCCACCCTTTTTCATGTTAGGGTTAGAGCCAATGTGTGGGCACATACCAATTTGTTCTTTTTCTTCCAAAGTCTCTTGCTTTGTGAACTTGGTTCTGTTAACACCTTTATTGTATCCTCTGTTGCATTTTCTATCTTTTTCTCCTGGGGTTTGTTTCTCCTTTGTTACTCTAGGATTTTTCATTTGCCAAGTTATAGGGAGTATGCTTCTAATCTGCCATCTTGATTTTGAGGAATTGATTTTCAATGTATACACATAATTGTCAAGACTGTTCAGCTAAGATCTGTGAATTATAATGTAAATTCTACTTTAAAGCATTAACAATAATAATGAGAGGATCTTGAAAATAAGAGGAAGTAAAAATTAAACAAGAATGATATAATAGGGCAGAGGATTTGGCTCAGTGGTAGAGTCCTTGCCTAGCATGTACAAGGCCCTGGGTTTGATCATCACAACCATAAAAAAAAGTGAAATGATAACTTGTATATTGTATATAGGTGATAGGTACATGGGGATTCATCATACTGTAAATGTCATTATTTCTCCTTTGCACAATCCATAAATTTTACAAAATAAACAGTTAACAAATAGTAACAATAACAGCAAGTATGAATAACTATGTAGGTGAACTTTGTAAGAAAGAAACAAATTATAACTTATTTTTAGCAGATGATGAATTGGTTTGAAGACCTTCACAGAAAAGTCATTACAATTGGGCACATGTTATATATGCAAAGCCATTCAGAAAAAGAAAACAGTGTAAACAAAATGACATACTATGGGTGTTGGGCTATTTAGGGAACAGTCTGGCTTATGTATTGGTAGGTGCCATTTAGTCCTGTCTGACTCATAGCAACACTCATAGGGTTTTCAATGGCTGGTTCTTGCAGGATTGCTTGGACTGTGAGTGGATTGGGAGTGGATTGCCATGTCCTTCTCCCATTGGGTCAAGTATTAGGTTCAGAAAAAAAAAAAGAATAAGGAGAGATAAACCTGTTATTGTTTGAATATGAAAGATCTCCCACTGACTCAAGTATTGAACCTTTGTTCTCCCTTGGAGAGCACAATAGAGGGATGTAGTGGAAACTTTAGCAGGTGGGCATAACTGGAAAAAGTAGATCACTGGGTCATGCGTTTGAAGGTTACACCTTCCTGATCCCTTTCCCTCTCTCTCTGCTTCCTGTCTGTCATGAGGTAAGTAGCCTCTGCTATATTCTCCCACCACTATGATGTTCTGCCTCACGACTGGCCCAGAATCAATGCAGCTAAGGAATATGGACTCCAAAAACTGTGAGTCTAAATAAGTCCTTCCTCCGTGGCTGGTTTTCTCAGCTATTTTCTCACAGCAACAAAAAAGCTAACTAATACAAACCCTAAAAAAGTAAATAGAGGATGAAATCAAAGAAAAAATTCCCAGGAATATTAGGCTACAGAAAACATAAGGACAATAGGAAATTGTTCTATACATTCAGTTATGGTAACAAGAGGCTAAGAATTAAACTTTAGAAAATTTAATCTAGCAGTACTGTGAAAAATAGTATGGAAACAACATAATGTCTTGTAATCAATACTCTTACACTAACATGGCAGTGAAAGATGGAGAGCCAAGGACATAGACATTTGACCTGATATTTGATGGCTAAGACTTCAAAAGACCAAATATCAAATCACATAGCTTAGAGAGATTTAAACACTGAGATCCTTTTCCTCAGCACAATACGATATCAAAAAACTTACTGAAAACAAAGAATGTTTGATGCCAATTTGAAGTCTGATGCCAATTTCCCCAAAATAAATACCTGGAAGTGTTACTTTGCAACCAAAAGTGTCAATCCAATTAATGTTGGAATTTCAGTTTTGTATGATGGTTTGAAAATATCTTTGTTATGGGACTACTATAAAAGCATACCAAGGATTTCAGAATTGCCATGAACTACTCAAAATATCACTAAATATGGTTTTTATGTTTTATTGCCTTTAGAAATGTTCTTAAGACAAAAAGGATTTATTCTGACATTAATGACATTTTATTCAATAAATCCTTTTCCAGCTTTCCCCCTACACCAGCAATGGCTTTCCACATTAAACTAATGCTTTATAACTGAAGGAATAAACTTCATTAGACAGAAGCCATAGGTGCATCATGTAACTTCTAAAGAACAACAGAAAGGGGGAGCTAAAATACAAGTAAAAAGTACCCTGCATACTCTTGATACTTCTTGATAGCTTCTTATCTGGAAAACTTCTATTAAAGGTTAGAGTCACAATTATTAAGGTTGCTTTTATTATTTGAAGAAGTGCTTCTTAAATGATAAAGATCCTTCATTTTACCAAACATTTGTCAGGCTGTCTTCAGCAAGAATGGTGTTATGTTACTTTGACTTGTCTAACCCTGACATTTCTTCTTAATTTTCTATCCACTGACCTCCCCAACTTGTTCATTGATTATAAATTTCCATTTGCCCATTCCATATTCAGAGTTAACCCCAACCTCTCTCCCCTACTGCAAAAATTGCACTGCAGTGTTTCCCATACCTAGTAGTGATGGTCCTGAATAGTCTCTCTTATTGTGATTATCAAGTATTTTTTTCTTTAACATAAGGACAAACAATTATCACCCATCTTAATGACAATAACAAAACTGTAGGCTTAAAATTAAACAGTAATCTCAAGTCAGACATGAGCATTTCTGTGTATAAATATATTTATGTATCAAAATTCTGAAGACTAAAATCTGTTTTTCTAAAATATTTTCTAAAAAGAGAGACATCTAAATTTATATTTTAATTATTTTCTAATTATAGCCAGAAGAAGATTTTGTTCAGTGGACTTTATTCCATAACCAGTATCAACAAACATAGGAACCATTTTAATATTTTAAAGGTCTGGTCTTATTTGTTTCTTAATCTATAAAATTCTCTTGACTAGATTAAAATTTAGAAGTAGAAGCTATTAGAGAGGACAACTAGCACCTCCTGGCAATCTATTCCTGGAATTTTTCTTTGGCTTCTTTCTTTCTCTTGACCAAAGGTTAGCATATTCTACAGGCGCTCCTTTGTTTTTCTTAGTATACTATTTCATCAAAATACTACCTTGACATTCAACTGCAGGACATGTGGAGTAACAAGATACTGACTCTTAGATGCTTTGTCCTAGGTTTCTTACCTTCTTTGTTTAAAGGGTTTTCTGACAACAACTGGCAGACATTATCTTCTTTAGAGAAATGGAAAAGTTCTGCCAACTCTTTGGGGCCCCAGGTGCTGATACACAGTAGTATTGATCAGCACAGGAATATCCTTCTCTCCATTTTTCTTTTTAAACAATTACCAAGTTGAAAATGCTGAGATTGTTATTCACAATACAACCCTGAACAGATCTGCACTTTCTCCAATTCTCCTTGGTCTATTAACAGGACTGTCCCTCACACAGTAATAGACAAACACGACCACAGGTCAAAACACCATGGTTGACTGGGCACCATGGTACACACCTATAATCCTAGCAACTAAGGAGGCACAAGGAGGATGACTACAGGTTCAAGACTAGAGGCACCCTGCACAACTAATTGAGACCATGTCACAAAATAAAAAAGGAGCTGTGGGTCCAGCACAATGGGGGAGCATTTGACCAGCATGCCTGAGACCCTGGGTTCAACTCCCCCAAAAAAAGAAAAAAGAAAAAAAAAAAAAGGGAAATCTTGTTTGTCAGTCTAGCCACAGATTCTGACCACATAATCCTTCCACTTTTCAGCCCAAACATCAACAGCAAATTCTATAGTCATCCATGTCCCTCCTAAATTGATAAAATTGTAACCAAAAGTGATGTAATAGTTGCATAATGGAAAAAGCAAATGCTGTATTACTCCGTACCCCTCCATTTACCAACAAAGGGAAGATAATAATTATTATTATTATTGTTATTATTATTATTTGTATATTTAATTGGGATCTCATATATTCGCACCTGAATACAGACAGGTACATACACATACTTACATGCAAATATATTATATGCAGTAATTTTTTCAACCTTTACACTAACAAAAATAATTTACAAGAGGAGACAAACTCCAGGCAAAAAAAAAAAAAAAAACTTATATGAAAGTAGGAGGAAAAGAACAGAAACAATAAATGACATACATTCATATTGTATATGCTTAAAAATGCAGATGCTAGAAGGAGAATTTCTACATTCTAATTCTACTTATACTTTGTATGAACTCTAGCAAAATATCCAAGACTCAGAATCCTTCATCTATAAAATAATACCTACAGTTCATGTAATATTGTGAGAATTAAATGAGCTAATCTCCTTAAAGTGCTTAGTATGAAACACTGGCTATTATTATAACTAAATGTTCACCCCTTAAGCCACAATAGCCTCAAATCAGAGATATATTTTCATGTTTCTCAACAGGAGACAATGAACAATGGATTGCACATAAAAGACACTAGAATATTTTTCTCAAGAAATATTAACATTAATGATAAGATTATGATCAAATTGTTAGATGTGAAGAAATACAAGCTTCTTTCTTTACAATTCTCAGATCTGAGGACATACAAGTTTCCTCAATTACATCTAAAACTGACCTATGGAAAAACAATAATAAAAATGTTTAAGTTCAGTTTTAAAAACGAAAGTGACCTTATTTACCAGGTGCAGTGGCACACACCTGCAATCCCAGGAACAAAGAAGGCAGAAGCAGGAAGATTTCGAGGTCAAAACCAGAGGCAACCTGTCTGACTTAGCAGGACCCTGACTCAAAATAAAAAATAAAAAGTGGGCTAGGGATGCAGCCCTATGTTAGAGCATTAGCAAAATATGTAAGAAGCCCTGGGTTCAACCTCTTAGTGCCAAAAAATAAAAGTGACCTAACTTATCAAGTATCTACCATATAATTCATCAAGATATTTATTTAAAGATATCATTCAATAATACTTAAGATAAAATAGAAGTATATAGTTTTAAGGCACCATCAATATATAATTTAAATTCTCATTCCCGCCATCTCAAAAAATTGTAATTGTGCATAAAATTTGTAAAGACAGTCACAAAGCACTGTTCCTAATACTGAAAAATACTGAAAAAATACTGAAAATAGCTAATGTAAAACTATTAAAGATTACTTTTGACACAAGTCTTCAATAGAAAATTAAATAGCCATTTCAAATTATTTTGTGCCGGTTTTTAATGGCAGGGGAAAGTATTCATGTTGTAAAAAGCAAGGAACAAGTTGCTTCTAGTATGATTCAAAGTATGTAAAATATTGGTGGTGAATATACACATGCAAAATAAAACTAGAATAGTATATATCAAAATATGATTGTTTCTGGAAAGAAGGATTACAGGGATTTTTATTTCTTCTTCTATTTCCCAAAATATATTGATTTTGTAATCCAAATGTTAGAATTTTCAGAAAGTCCATTCTTTAAGATTTTACCATATATAAACTTCCTACCCCTAGGATTTCATGGCCAATGATATTCAAACTGAGATCTTATATTAAGAAAGCACTTCTTATTTTCCACTTCCTTTGATGAAACACGTGCTCAATGACCACCATCATAGCCTCATAAGTTAGACATAAGGAAAGGAAAGAACTAAAATTGAACACTGGATCCAAAAATGTCTTGGTGGAGGAGAGCAGTTGATCAAAAACAAATACTGATGATATGAAATATAAGAGTTAATTTATAGCTCTTATTTTTAAATATTCAACAACTCACTGCACAGACATGACTTTTTATTGGCCTTGGATTGAACTTTGTGACTCTTACATTTTTATCTTGCATTCCTCTCCATATGTGAATCCAAGAAGCATACAAATAACAATCAAATGCTCTATTTTCTTTATTTTACTAGAAATTAGTCCCTTTGACTTTGACTTTTCCCTACTACCTAATCAAACAGTCTTATAAAAAATATATTTATTACTGTAGGCATTAAAATGGAATGGGACCGAATAACAACTAAATTTCATCAAGATTTTATGAAGCTATAAATAGCTGACATAAAACTAAATTCATTAATATGAAAAAACAAAACTAGCAGTCACATTTCTATCTGTAAGTGTCAAAACACTGGTGCTTATGCAATTTACCCTATCCTCCAATATCAAATCAAGGAGGTATTCATTGTAGTAAGGAGGAAATATTTGTGAGAAAGTTATGCTGAAAACCATTATCTAACATATTCTCACAATAAAAAGAAAAATTGACAATAAAAATGAGAACAGAATAATGGCAAAAAAATTATGAATTAGTATGATGTCTTCTGGGCTGGGATTTAGCTCAGTTGGTAGAGCGCTGAGCTGCAGTCTCTGAGGTCCCGAGTTCGATTCCCAGCACCACAAAAATGGGAGAAGGACCTGGCAATCCACTCCCAAGGCAATCCTGAAACAGCCATTGAAAACCCTATGAGGGTCGCTATGAGTCAGATACCAACTCGACAGCACCTAACAACAACAACAACATGGTATCTTCTGAGGATTTACCTTCATTGGTAGAGTGTGCTCTGCACTCTCTGAGGACCTGGGTTTGATCCCCAGCACTGCAAAAATGGGAGAAAGACTTGGCAATCCACTTCCAAAACAATCAGCCATTAAAAACCTTATGAAGGTCGCTATGAGTCAGATCCGAGTCAATGTCACCTAACAACAACAACAGCATCTTCTGATTATAAACCTAGATATTTTTTGCACTTTAATCACCTTTGCAGTGTTAGAATATTGAAGACAAAGTAAATAAAGCAGATAAACAATAATACACAGCCAGGCACCATGGTGCATGCCTGTAATCCCAGCACCTTGGAAGCTGAGGCAGGAGAATCACAAGTTCAATGCCAGAGGCAGCCTGCATAACATAGCAAAACCTTGTCTCAAAATAGAAAAAGGACTGAGAGTGTACCTCAGTGATAAAGCATGTGCCCAGCATGTACAAAGCCCTGGATTCAACCCCTCAGTACTAGAAAATAATTAATAATAATATAATAATAATAATAATAATATAGAATGCAAGAAGAACATTGATCAACACAATCTACAATATTATTATAGGAGTTATTAGTCATAAGGAGTTTTGAAGTATTCATTTAGTTAGTCAACTTTTCTGAGGGCTTTGTATGTGATACCTCTGCTTGACTTAGGAATATAAAAAATAAAAAGCCACAATTTTTGCCCTCAACTAGATTGTACTTCAATAGACATATACATATACAACCTATTATAAATCAACCCAGTAGGAAGTGTACAAATGCTAAGATGAAAATGACATTTGCAGTACATATGGCCCCCTTGGGCTGGCTCAACTTATTTGTGGCTGCTTCCCCCAGCAGACATTTTATGGTACTAGCATCTCCAAAATCCTGGGGTCTCCAGAGCAGCTTAGGTTCCACCTCCAAAGCTTCATACACTTCCCCTTTAGGGGCTCTCCACAGGGCATCTGACCTTGGTACACACTGCCTGGCCTCACAGGTTACTTACTAGAACCTTGATGGCAACCTTGATTACCCCCAAACACTTGGATTCTTCATGCCTGCAAAATCAACGACAAGTGGACACACCATGGTTTGCTACTAGCTCTAGAAGTAGCTTCACCCTTTTGAACCACAGCAGTTCAGAGCAGAAAAATCACCTGCCTGGTTGTTCCCTTTTCAGGAGTGTGTTCCAGAGGGACTTGCTTTTCAAACACTATTTTTTCAAAGGAAAGCCTTTCAAAAGGGTTTGCTGTTTTATACCCGGGAGCCTTAGATGGGAATGACCTGACCACTCCTCTGCATCCTCAGCCCATCTTTACAGTTCCAGCACAGAGTGCTCAGCTTTTCTTTAGTGGTGCTTATCTCTTTAATAATTACCATCTCTTTGCCTGAACCAGCTCTGCCCATGACAACTTTAAACTTGCCTCAGCGTTTTTTCTCTTCAAACTACACATTTTTCAATCCCTTCTGTTCTGCTGATTTCTCTGTTTTTTCATTATAAATCTGGCTAAAAGCAGCAAGCAAAAACCATGCCATGCCTCCAATATCTACCCACCCTCGTGTTATTTTCTCCACCAGTTAGTTAGTTCATTACTTCTGAATTCAGCCTCACTCAAATTTTTGTTGTTGTTAGGTGCTGTCAAGTTGGGTCTGACTCATAGCAACCCTCATAGGGTTTTTAATGGTTGATAGTTCAGATCTTTAGAACATGAGACAACTACACAGAGACTGTACCAGAGTGCAATATGAATGGCCTCTAGTTAGATTCTCAAGAGAGTACTCATTTTCCTCTGAAATCCTATGAGCCCTGTCTTTACTGTGCTCATTGCTACCAGGATTCTGGTCTTCCAAACATTCACTAGAATTACCCCTCAAGCTCTGTTTGTAACATTCAAGTTCTCCTCTTACCTGCATCTCCAAACTTCCAAATTCTTCCTACAAACAAGGTCTAATGGCCTAAGAACCACATGGTCAGGTATCTGCACAGCAATGACCTCACTCTCTGGTAGGAGTTTTGTGTGTTAGCTTTGTGCACCACTGTGGCAAAACACCTGACCAAAACAAACTTACGGGACGAATGATTTATTGGGGCTTAAAATTAGAGGATTTCAATCCATAGAAACAGTAAGACATGGCAGCAGGGCAGGCACAGTAAGGTCCATGGTGGAGAACTTCATCTTTGGGGGGATCAGGAGCAAAGAAAGCTTATCTTAACCAGGGTTCTGGGTAAAACCTCCGAAGACCCACCCCAAGGACCCACTTCTCCCAAACTAGATCCCACCTCCCAAAGTTCCACAACTTCCCAAAACAGTACCACAACCTATAGACCACATATTCAAAAAAATAAAATAAAAAAATACATGACCTTAGGGGGGCATTTTAGATTCTAACCATAACATAGGCATTAAGTAGAAAATATATATGTTACAAAAGTTTTCTTCAGGCAGGAGCATATTGTCATTAGATACAAGATCAATGTTATTAAATCAATGTTGTTGTTATTATTAGATACAGTTGTCTGCCTCATAGTGACCCTGACACTGTGCCATGCCCAGCAGTATTGTCAGTGCTTCTCTGCTATTTATAGAGTTTTCAATGGCTGATTGTTTTTGTTGCAGGGAATGGGCTGCCAGGTCCTTCTCCCAAGCCCATAGCACCTAGTATTCCCAGGCAGTCTCCCATCCAAGAACTAACCTGGCCTGACCCTGCTTCTTAGCTTCCAAGATCTGACAGGATGGGATGTCAAGACAGTACTGCTGCAGGCTATTAAATCAATAATAAATTTTAAATAAGATGTTTTTCAACACAAATAAAAGAAGAGTATGCAGTAACAACTTTAAAAAAAAAAAATGAGACCACAGGTACACAGGCAACTAACTTTTTAATGCCCAAATAAACAATGGTTCAGAATCTGCTAATGCAATATTCACAGTAACTGCGTAGGACAAAACTACACCAAGTAACAAGAATCAGTAGTATTTTGAATACAGACAAACATATTTGTTTGTGCTCTAATCTTTATTGTTTCCTTCCACTAAGTTTTGGCTTAGTGGCTTTTTCCTAGTTCGTTGGAGTGTAACAACATTAAGTTGTTATTCGAAATCTCTTCTATTTTTGACATTTAGGTACTTAATCTTATCGATTTCTATCTTAGAACTGCTTTTGATGTACAAGTTTTGTTATGTTGTATTTAGATTTTCATTACCTGAATAATTTTTAAATTTTCCTTTTATGGTCTTCTTTGACCTATTGTTTCTTTAGGAGCCAATTGTTTAATTTCCAAAATTTATAAATTTTCTAAAATTTTTCCATTTTTGAGTTTCATAAAATTATAGCTAGAAAAAATATTTAGGATGATTCAATCTTTTCAAAGCATTAAGACTTGTTTTGTGGCCTAATATATGATCTATCATACAGAGTGTTCCATGGGTAATTGAAAAGAATGTGTATTCTGTTGCTGTTGGATAGAACATTCTGTATAAGTCTTTTACAAGCATTTGATCTAAAGTGTAGTTCAAGTCCCATTTTCTATACTTATTTCCCATCTGAATTATCTGTTGTCCATTGTTGAAAATGTGGTAGCAAGGCTTCAAATATTATAGTACTGCAATCTATTTTTCTCTTCAAATCTATCAATATTTGACTTATGTATTCAGGGGCTCTAATGTTGGATACATATAAATTTATATCTTGTTCATGAATTAAACATTTATCGATATAAAATGGCCAAGTTCTTATGACTTTTAAAAAAGTATATTTTATCTGAAATAAGTTTACCTATTCCTGGTTCTTAATGTTTTCATTTACAAGGATATCTTTTCACATCCTTTACAATTCAATTTGCATGAACTTTAGGATGAAATGAGCCTCTTGTAAGCAGTATATGCTTGGGTATTTCTTATTTTAATTCATTCAGTCAATTTATAATCTATGATTGAAGAACTGAATCCATTTAAATTCCAGGTAATTACTGATAGGTAAGGACTTACTAGTAGTATTTTGCTGATGGTTTTCTCTTTTTTATGTGCATGGATTCTTTGTTGTCTACTTCTCTGGCTACTTTCCTTTGTGATTAGACAAGTTGCTCTAGTGGCTACAGTGGTATGCTTTCTTCCTTATTTTTAATCTTTGTATATCTAGTGTAGGTTTGTTTATGTGTGTGTGTGTGTGTGTGTGTGTGTGTGTGTGCACGCGCGTGTGTGTTTACCCTGAGGCTTACATAACACATCCTATAGCTATAACAGGAAAAGGATCTGGCAGCCCACTCTGGAAACACTCCACCATTGAAAACCCTATGAATAGTAGAGAAGCACTGTCATAGTGCTGGGCATGGCACAGTGTCTGGTAGTGTTTCGTTCTGTTGTATGTAAGGTTGATACATGTCGGACTTGACTAGACAACACCTAGCAACAACACAGCTATAATGGGCTTTCAAGCTAATAACTTAATTTGAATTGCACAAAATAACTACACTTTTATTCCACCTTCCTACTATATTTTACTTTGTATGTCACAGTTTTTATCTTTTTATATCATATATCCTTTTAAAGTATTATAGTTATTATCTTTAATATGTTGGTCTTCTAACTTTCATGCTAAAAATGTGACTTTTATACCTCTAGTCCCTTACTGCCTGCAGCTGTACCACTGTGGCATCCGATCCCATCAGATCTTGGAAGCTAAGCAGGGTCAGGCCTGGTTAGTCCTTGGATGGGAGACCACCTTGGAACACCAGGAGCTATAGGCTTGGGAGATGGACCTGGCAACCCACTCTCAAAAACCAATCAGCCATTGAAAATCCTATGAATAGCAAAGAAGCATGACAATAGCATTTCATCTGTTGTACATAAGGTTGCAATGAGTCAGATACCACCGACTCAATGGCACCTGACAACAACAGAATCTTACTAGAGAATTCTGAATTTGACAGTATATCTACCTTTTTCAGTGAGTTTTATACTTTCATTACTTACTAGCACCCTTGTCTTTCAGCTTGAAGAGCTCATCATTGCCTGTAAGACAGTTTGGTGGTAATGTGTACACTCTGCTTTTATCTAGAGAATCTTTATCTCTCCTTCATTTCTGAAGGAGAGCTTTGCCAAGTACAATGTTCTTAGTTGTTTTTTTTTTTTCCTTCAGCAACTAAATATATTATCCCATTGGCTATTGGTCTATAAGGTTTTGATGTGAAATCCACTGCTAACTTTATTGAAACTCCTTTATTCCTTGTTTCTTTTCTAGTCTTGCATGTAGGATCCTCTATCTTTGCTATATGTAGGGTCACTATGAGTCGGACTCGACTGCACCTAACAACAACATCTTTGAAATCTTACACAATGATTATAAGTTGTCTTGGTGTAGTTTTGTTTGGATTGAGATTGATTAGAGACCTTGGACCTCCTTGTATCTGGATATTTATATCTTTCTCCAAATTTGTAAACTTGTCTGCTTTTATTTTTTTAAATTAAGCTTTCTAGCTTTTTCTCATCTGCTATTCAAACTTAACTTAAACATTTACTCTTTGATACTATCCCAGAAATATATAAGCTTTTTTCATTATTTTACAGTTTTTCTTTTATGACCATATATTGTCATAACTTGCCTTTCAGATTCTTTGATCAGTTCTGTTAATGATATCCATTGCATTTTTATTTCATACACTCCATTTGCTAGTTCCAAAATTTCTATTACTTTTTTGTTGTTTGGTTTTTTGACTTTTTTTATTTTTACATCAAGCAATGCTAAGCCTCTAATTTTGGTAATTCATTGTTTTCCTAATCTCATATAATTTATTTATTTATTTATTTACTTAATTACTTATTTATAAGTTTAATAAGCTTCCTTAACCCTTAACTGATATCATGCTTCCCGGTCACATATGAACCCACAATGTACGTACAAACCTGCACTTAAGAAGTGCTACATGCTTCATACCTAGCACCTTCCACCAAAGTTTTTTTTAACTCCATGATACCAGGGTTAAAACAATTATTTTCAATACTCTACCAGACAGTTAGTACATTTCCATCTCCATTTCTTTCTTTTTGTTTTTTTATTTGTGGTACTAGGGTATTGAACTCAGGGGACTCCACCACTGCACCCCCAGCTCCTTTTTTTATTATTTTTTTTTATTTCCAGATTTCCAGACAGAGTCTTGCTAAATTACACAGGTTTCTATTGGCCTCAAACTCACAATTCCTCTGCCTCAACCCCTCATGTAACTGGGATTACAAGCATGCACCATGGCAGCCAGCTAACATCTCTATTACTTTGAAAAGATTATTGTGTTCTTTTGATTTTGTTATATCTCTATGGTTTTTCATGTTTCTTGTTGCTCTATTTTGTTGATAAAAGACTCATCTTGTACAGACTTAACAGGTTCATTTTGTTGTGGAAAGGCCATCACTTATTGGGAGGGCACAAGTACTCACTTAAAATGTATTTGCAGTGGAAAGGTCATTGGTCTGACAAAATTCTATCATGCAAGCACCAGCATTGTTTCTGTCACCAAGGCCGTATGTTCCAACTATTGAGCCTTGTTCCTTGTTTCCAACTTTTACATGCCAGTCACCAGAAATTATCAATGCATCCTGATTTCATGTTCCATCAATTTCAAACTGCAGAAGCTGGTAAAAATCTTCCCTTTTCTTCATTTATAGCCTTAGTAGTAGGTGCATAACTTTGAATAGTCATATTGACTAGTCTTGCTTGTAGGCATATGGATATTATTCTATCAGTCATAGTATTGTCCTTCGGGACAAATCTTGAGATGTCTTTCTTGATGGTGAATACAACCCCATTTCTCTTTAAATTGTCATTCCCTGCATAGTAGTTCATGCAATTATCTGATTAAAAATGGCTCATGCCAGTTCATTTTAGCTCACTGATGCCTAGAATGTCGATATTTATATGCTGCATTTCTCTTTTGACAATTTCTAATTTTCCTAGATTCATACTATGTACATTCCACATTCCAATTATTAATGGATGTTTACAGTTGTTCCACCTCATTTTGAATTGTGCCACATCAGCAAATGGAGTCTTTGGGGCTTTTCTCCATTCCTGTCATGAAAGTAGACTGTACTTTGATGAGGGAACTCTTCTCTAGTTGTCTTTTGATTGTCTTCCAACCTGGAAGTCTCATTTTCCAGCACTATATCTGACAACAAACCATTCATGGATTGGCAGCAAACATGTACTTAAAACACCAGCAGAAGTGACTACAGGCTCAAAGAAAATAAACAGCCTGCTTATTAGCATTTCTGGAACAACAATCAAAGAAAAATTATAAAGACTGGTATAAATATTGAATCTTATACAACAATAAGCATCAAGAACACACAGTGTGCCAGGCCCCACAGTGCATGCCTATAATCCCAATAACTCAGGAAGTGGAGGCAGGAGGATCTCAAGTTTGAGGCCAGAGACATCCTGTTCAACTTAGTGACATCCTATCTCAGAAGAAAAAATAATGCGGGGCACCGTGGCAAATGTCTATAATCCCAGCAATTCAAGCAGTGGAGGCAGGTGGTTTGCAAGTTGCAAGCTAGAGGAAGCTTGCATAACTTAATGAGAGCTTGTTTTAAAGTAAAAAATAAAAAGTATGCTAAGGGTGCAGTTCAGTGGTAGAGCACTTGCAAAGCATATGTAAGGCCCTGCTATTCATAGGGTTGTGTTTTTTTTAGTTTGTTTTTTTGGTGGTACTGGGGGTTGAACCCAGGGCCTCGTGCTTGCATGCTTTGCAAGTGCTATACCACTGAGGTGCACCCCAAGCCCATTTTTTTAGTTTTTGAGACAGAGTCTCACTAAATTACACAGACTGCCTCTGGGCTCGAACTTGTAATCTTCCTGACCCTTCCTCACAAGTGGCTGGGACTACAGGTGTGCACCGCCTTAACCAGCTATTCATAGGGTTTTCAATGGTGGATTGTTTCAGGAGTGAGTTGCCAGGTCCTTCTCCCTAGCCTGCACCACCAGGTATTCCCAGGTAGTTTCCCATCCAAGGACTAACCAGGCCAACCTTGCTTAGCTTCCAATATCAGACAGGATCAGATATGAGCGTGCTATGGCTGCAGACTAGTTAATAATATGCACACTAAAGTATTTAGAGGGAAGTACACTCAAGTCTGCAATTTACTCTCACTTGTTGCATGTTACTGTGATGCTAAAAGCTATGCCACCAGTATTTCAGATACCAGCAGGGACACCCATGAGGACAAGTTTCAGCTGAGCCTCCAGACTAAGACAGACTAGGGAGAAGGACACAGCAGCCCTCTCCCAAAACAATTAGCCATTGCAAACCCTATGAATAGCAGAAAAGTCCTGACAAATATAATGCCAGAAAATGAGCTCCACCCCAGGCTGGAAGGCATTCAAGAAATGACTGGGGAAGAGTTGCCACCTCAAAGTAGAGTCAACCTTAATGACAGTAAGGGAATGAAGATCCTGGGACCTACTTTTGCTGATGTGGCATGACTAAAAAGGAGAAGATACACAGTAGCTGCAACAATGGGCCCAAACATAAAAAGATTGTGCTGATGGCACAGTGTTGGGTAGTGTTTCATCCTGCTGTACTTAGGGTCACTATGAGTTGGATCCAACTCAAGAGCATTTACCAACAACAACAATAATATACGAGAAGTAAAATTCATTTACAGATGGAATGAGCAGCAAATAGGTGGCTAGATATGTATGATGAAGAAAGAATACAATATTCATAGTAGGCTCTATATGACAGCTATATAGATATTCAATGCAAATTTCTTTCACCTTTGCTGTACGTTAGAATATATTCACAATAAAATGTTGGGAGGAAAGTACAGGGTTGTCCATTTTTCACTTTCTTAATACAGTTATACCTTGGCACTCAACCACAATCCATTTTGGAAGGCTGGTCAGGTACTGATTAGTATGAGTACCAAGTGCCTTTTTTCCCATAAGAAATAAAGTAAGTATATTTATTGATTCTGGCACTATACTGAATGGCTAATTCAGACACACATCTGCCACTCACATACTTAGCAATAAGTTCTTTTTTAATGCAACTGTTGTTCTGTTTTTCTCTTTCCTTCACTTTTAGCAATAGAAATTTTCTTGGGTGTCATACTGACCATATGGTACTTGTGTGTGTGCGTGCGCGTGTGTGCGTGTGTATGTATAAAAGAAAAAAAAAAAACATGATATCTTGAACACAGCACCAAGACAGGTTTTAACTACTTGAAGTCAATACACAAAAGGATGTTTTCCCCTTTGTTTCACAGAAAACTGCCAGGGGTAAGTTTAGCATCTTATATGGTTTTTATCACAGTGGCTGAGTGCCAAACAAGTGGTTGAGCACCAAACTAGAATCTCTTGAACATATTGGTCAAGGACCAAAATGTTTGAGTGCAGAGCAGTTCGACTACCAAAGTCCCACAGTACTTCCCATTTGAAACAGGCTCTT
This sequence comes from Pedetes capensis, assembly GCA_007922755.1. NCBI lineage: Eukaryota > Metazoa > Chordata > Mammalia > Rodentia > Pedetidae > Pedetes > Pedetes capensis. The sequence continues at coordinate 17,102 of VMDO01010142.1, forward strand.
TCTTTTTATAAAAAAAGAATATGACTACAATGAAGCAGCTTGGTCATAAGGCCAAAATATAATGAGAATCAAAGTCTCCAAAGTAACACTATTTCATCCAAAATCTTACACCAAATAAAGTGTAATAATATGTTCCTTACTTATAGTATGCAAATACATCAATTAATTGCTTAGTGTATTCTTCTACTCTTAGGTCAAAAGGCTCATTGTGGTTTTATAATGTCCACTCAGATAAACTAGAAATACATTTCCCAGAATCTCATTCCCTTCATAGTTCTGCACTAATCTAGAGTAATGTGCATTCAAGTTGGAAGGCTGAAGTGAATCCATGGCCATTAATTTCTAAGGATCAACATGGGTAGATGTGGTAAGAGATAAAGGCAGAGGCAACATCCTGCCATAGATTTATTCACCAATTGTAGTTGAAAAACTCACTCCACTAGTTTGAAATTTCTGGCTTCTCATACTTCCTGGCAACTCCAACTCGTCCACCCACATTAGTGCCTCAGGAAGGCTGATTAGTGACTTTTCTCTGCACTTCCATTTGCCTCTTACAGATTCTTTTTTCTCTCAGTTTCTGACAATTGTGTAAAGGTTTTGATTCTATAACTCCTGATTTTGTTAATATTCACTGTAGTTCTCCTTCGCCTACTGAACTCTGAATGATAAGCACCTTTCACTTGTCCAATTCTGTTAGGCTTTTTGTTACTGTGACAAATACCCAAGAGAAACAATGTAAGGGAGGAAGGATATATTTTGGTCATGGTTTCAGAGGTTTCAATCCATAATTAGCTTACTCCATTGCTATGGGCCTGTAGTGAGAGGAATATCATAGCAGCAGGTGGCCAAAGTTGAGCAAAGTTGCTCACTTTATGGTGGTCAGAAAGTAGAGGATAAGACAGGAACTGAGATAACATCTAGCCCACAAAACATGGTCCCAGTGATCTCCTTCCTCCAAGTAGGCCCTGAAAGTTTCCATCACTTCCCAATAATGCCATCAAACCATTAATCCAGTGATTACATCAGAGCCCTAATGATCCAATTATCTCCAAATGAGTAGACCCTCCACCTGGGGACCAAGACTTCAAAACATGAGCCTTTTGGGGGGATGCTTCATATCCAAATCATAACACTGATAACAGTGATCCTTAAAAGTAATAAACAAATTAAAATCTGAAATCATTTATACTTTGCAAAGGATTATGAAACTCTTATGATTTAAATTGTTTTTTACCTTAAATGCTTTATTTTTCATAAATAAAAGTTGTGTATATTTATGGAATACAACATGGTGCTTTGACATATACACACATTGTGAAATAATTAAACCAATATAATTAACATATCCATCACCTCATGTGCTTTCTTTTTTGAGAAGATGAAAACATTCAATATCTACTCCCTTAGCAATTTTAAAGTACATAGTACATAATTATAAATATACTCAGCATCCCATAAAATATTATCTAAAGAATTTACTCATCTTAACAGAAACTTTCTTCCCTTTGATAAACATCTTCCCTACCCATACTCTCCCACCTCCTGAAAACTCATTCTATTCTCTGCTTCTGTAAGTTTACCTTTTTTAGATTCCACATATCAGTGAGATCATACAGCATTTTTCTTTCTATGCCTGGCTTGACTTAATATAATGTCCTCCAGGTTCATCCATGTTGTCATAAATGACACCATTTCCTGACTTTGTAAGGCAGAATAGTATTCTATTATATATACAGGTAGATGTGAGAGTGTGTGCATGTGTGGGTGTATATAAACATAGTATTTAATTTATTCTTTCATTGTTGAAAAACAATAGGTTAACATCATATCTTGGCTATCATGAATAATGGTGCAGAGAATGTGGGAATACAAATAACTATTCAATATACTGATTCTATTTCCTCTGGATATATGTGCATATATTGGAGTTGACTAATCACATGGTGGTCTGGGATTTAGCTCAGTTGGTAGAGCGCTGAGCTGCAGTCTCTGAGGTCCCGAGTTCGATTCCCAGCACCACAAAGATGGGAGAAGGACCTGGCAATCTACTCCCAAGGCAATCCCGAAACAGTCAGCCATTGAAAACCCTGTGAGGGTCGCTATGAGTCGGATACCGACTCGACGGCACCTAACAATAACAACATCCTTCTATATGTTTTCCAGTTACTAATTAGTATCCTTTTCTTTAAGATTAAAAAACTCCCTTTAGCATTTTTTACAAGGTCCAGGGTGAATTCTCTCAGCTTTTATTTTTCTGGGATAGTGTTTATCTCTTCCCTATTTCTGAAGGACAGTATTGCCAGATACAGTATTCTTGGTTGGCATATGGGTTTTTTTTCCCTTGAGCTCTTTAAATATATCATCATAGTCTATCCTGGCCAGCAAGGTTTCTGCTGAGATCTGCTGATAGTTATATTATAGTTCCTACTCATGTGATATACTTCTTACCTCTGGCTGCTTTAGGGATCTGTTTTCTATTTTTCATTTTCAAAGCTTGATTATAATATGTTTTGTTCTAGTCTTACTTGTATTGAACCTCACTGGAGAACTCTGAGCTTTGGATATTTATATCACTCTCCAGGTTTGGGATTTTTCTGTTATCATTTTATTATTTCTTTAAATGTGCTTGCTGCCCCATTCTCTTTTTCTGTTCCATAGTATGTATACTTCTTGATTGTTCCATAATTCTCATGGTCTTTCTCACTCTTTTTTCATTTTTTTTCCTTTTGTTCCTCAGACTAGATACTTTCTAATAAGGTGTCTTCAAGGTCACTGATTCTGTTGAAGATCTCTATGGAAAACTTCAACTCAGACATTATGTTCCTCAGTTCCAAAATTTCTATTTGGTTCTTTTTCATGTTTTCTGCTCCTTATAAAACTTCTCATTTTGGTTATATGCAGTTTTCCTGACTTTGTTTAGCTCTCCAACTGTTTCTCTTATAGCTCACTGAACTTAAAATGATTTTTCTGAATTCTTTGTTAGGAAATACACAAATCTCCATTCCTTCAGGGTTAGTTATTGGTGCTTTATTTTCTTCCTTTGGTGGTATCACATTTTTCTAATTATTCATGTTCTTTGTTGCTATTCCTTGGTGTCCACACATTTGAACAAGACTCAATTCCAGTATATGAAGACTGGCTTCAGCTAGGAAAACTCTTCAACAGTCAGCCTATCTATAGACTCTGGGGAAATCATCTAGTATTATGTGTAGGTAGGATTGCTGATGGCATCCTCAAACATGCTAGCCTGGTCATCAGGTGGGCAGGCCTAGTACCTGAGTTCATGGGTTTGAGTACCAGGCCTCAGACTGACCTCAAGATGAGTTATTTTGGAGTAGGTCTGGATCTTGGGTTCAAAGCACCAGCTTGGCAATGGGGTCTACTGGTGAGGATCTATTTACTGTGCTCACTGTGGCAGGCCATGAGCCTGAGACAAGGGGCCTGCCAGCACTGGAATTAGCATGGTATCTGGGTCCATGCAGGCTAGTCTGGTACTTGAGGAGGCCTGGAGCTCTAATCTGAGGGGCTGGGCCTGGGTACTAAATCAATACATGTGGGACTGAAGTCTGGGTATACAGGGGTGGTCTTGAAGTCTGGGCCCAAAGAGGTCACCCAGGTACTAAGGTCTACTACAATGTGTGTGGATCCTGGGTCCATCAGAGCAGGCACTCATGGCACTGCACAGGTCTGCAGCCTGTGTTCAAAGAAGCTGGACTAGAGAGAAACTGGGTGTATAGGGGCCAGCCTGGTACCTTAGGTCAGAGGTTTAAACCTGGTACTAGGATGGGGCTAAAAGCTGGTCCACAGGTGCTACCATGGAAACTGGGTGGGTCTCAAACCCTGGGACCAGTATGGCAGTAGTCTATATGTTGGGTCTATAGGTGCTAGCCTAGAATCCAAGCATACAGAGGTCAAACTGGTGCAAGGGTAGCCTGGGTCCTGGGGTTAGCAGGAAGCCTGCAGTTGAGGTCTCCAGGTGCTTTCCTCGTTCTGGAGAGGGAACAGACGCTAGGTCCACAGGTCCTGGCCTGGAGTCTGGAGCAGTGGAGGCTGGTCTGATGGGGGGCCTATGGGTTACCACCTGGAGTCTTGGGCTACATGTGGTAAGCATAGTGGCTGGGTCTTCAAGAGGTTCTCTGGAGCCTGGGTCCAGCCTAAGAGAGAGGAAGGCCTGTTGCCTAAGGCAGGTCTGGAATCTGCTTCTGTGAAGACCACCCTGCCACTGAGATGGGGCCAACTTAGCTCAGGAGAGCCCCAGGCTACAGGGGCCAACCTCAAAGTGGGGTAAGCCTAAAATCCAAAACTTTGGGGCAAGTCCAGAGCCCAGGGCAGCAAGAAATTACCTGTTATGAGAGCAGGTTTATAGATTACCATCCTAAAGTCTGAGGCTATGAGGGCTGGGCCTGGGTGGACTAGGGGATGTCGGTGTTAGGATCCAAGGCAAAGTCCACTTCTCCCTTGTCTCTCCTTCCCCCAGAGTAAAGGGTATCTTTTTCTGCACTATGCTGTCTAGGACTAAGAGAGAAGTGATGCAGGAAATATAAAACTGTCCCTCCTACACTCATCAATGTTTCTTTTATTTCTGTGCTATAATCTCACCTGGTTTCTGAGGTCTCATGAAGGTAGTTTTGAAAATATAGTTATTCATATTGCTATTTCCGGGAGGGGTAAGTGTTAAAATACCATATTCTGTTATCTTATTGACATCTCTCTTCCTATTGAGCTTTTGGTGGGGGTACCACACATAATACTACCCTTGGTTATAGAGGTGGAGGTTTAACCAGGCATAGTCATTCATAATATCCATATCACTGGCTACAGTAACATATCCAGGGGCAGGCAATTGTTCCATGCTGCGCAAGGTTACCCTCCTACCTCCCACAATATATAGGCAAGTTGGTTATCTGTCTTTAGTCAGGGAGAATGAAATTCACTTACAGAAAGCAGAGACCAAAGAGCTATTGACGCAGGAAAGATCTTAATGGTGTGGCCAATTCCCAGGTTCTGGTTCCCCATGGCTCTGAAGTTGTCTTCAATCTGTCCAGTTTTTTTTTTTTTTTTTTTTAATGCTCTCTGAGATAACAAGATACTTAATAAAGACTTCGTTCCACTATCTCCTTTCTTAAAGAGTTAGGTTATATTACTTACACACAAAATAACTATTTTCACAGGTAATAATGTTGCTAGTCCATCTATTAAACTCCTCAGGTGAGGAAATGCCCTACTTTTTTCCTCAAATTTAAATATTTTTCTACAGCCTAGAAGAGCCATTAAGTTTTACCAATAAGTCAGGGGTTAAGAGTTAAAAATTCTAGTTCAAGGGTTATACATGTTTTATATTTTTATTCCCACTTTTCTGGCATACTTCTAGTCAGTTCAGGAATGAGGATGTGGAATTGGGTGAAAACCAGCTGCAATAGTTTTAAATCTAGAATTTCCCCCAAAGACTCATACACTGAAGGCCTGGTTCTAGCCCATGGTGCTACTGAAAGGTGGTAGAATCATTATGTTGTTGTTGTTAGGTGCTGTCAAGTCAATATCCAACTCATAGTGACCCTACATACAACAGGAGAAACACTATAGTCAGGGCTTTTCTGCATTCATCAAGTCAAAATCCAACTCATAGCGACCCTACGTACAACAGGTGAAACACTATAGGCAGGGCTTCTCTGCTATTCATAGGGTTTTCAATAGTGGACTGATTTTTGGGAGTGGGTTGCTGGGTCCTTCTCCCAGAATCATTATAAGGAGGGGGGGGGGACTACTAGGAGATTTTGAAACCTCTAGGAGTATGCTCTTGAAGAGGATTTTTTTTATGCTTTTTTTTTTTTTGATCCCCAGGTATGAGCTTTGAGATGAGCAGTTTTGCTAAGTCCTGTGCTCCCCACCATGATGCACTACTTACCACAAGCCCAACTGATCATAGACTGCAAAATTATGAGCTGAAATTACTATCTTTTCTCTTTATAATTTGATTATCTCAGGTATATGTTATAGTAGCTAACACACCAATGAGTCACAATAAATGTTTGAGATTACAGGTATGATTGCTAATATACGGGACAATTCTTGTAGTGATAATAGGAGTTTCAAAAATTCTAACTTGGGTGGGTCAAGACACAGACACTTTTCTGCTTCTCTTTCATTTAATCTAAGAATACTTTAAAATGTGAATGGAAGCCGTGTCCCATGGTGCACAACTGTAATCCCAGCTACCTGGTAGGCTGAGGCAGGAGGATTGCAAGTTCAAGGCCAGAGGCAGCCGGAGAAACTTAGTGAGGCCCTGTCTCAAAAAAAGAAAAAAAAGGGGGGGGAGGACTAGAGGTACAGATCAGTGGTAGAGCACTTGCTTAGTATGTGTGAAGCCCTGGGTTCAACCCCCAATACTTCTTTTAAAAAAATAAAAATGCAAATAGAAATCTAGCTGCATATCTATGCCAGCCTAAGTTTACTCTATCTACTTCTTCAGGAGCATTTTTAGACAAGTTTTCTCTCTGAATGTATATAGCCCTTCCCTTCTCCCTCCAACTGATCCTAAATAAAATGTCAGTAAGATTCACTTGCTTTAAGACATTTATTTGACAACTGCCTTTACAGTTAACAGTTAGCAACTGTGACACTGTTGTTGTTAGGTGCCATCAAGCTGAGTCCAAGTCATAGTGACCCTCATAGGGTTTTGGTTGTATCAGGATTGCTTCAGGAGTGGATTGCTGCATCCTTCTCCTGTTTTTGCAGTGCTGTGGATCAAACCTGGGTCCTAAGGGAGTGCACAGAAGCACTCTACCAACTGAGCTACACCTCAGCCCAAACTCCCACATTAATAACTAATAAAGCCCAGTCTCATGAAAACAAATCTGAGGCTAGTCACCGATAATCTTTTGTCCTTAGTTTAATCTCAACGGTCTTTTCAGGCCTAAGAAATCTACAATTAGAAACAAATCACCTGGTTTAATGACTTACCTTTTCAGTTCATCTAAGCATGTCATTAGGTACAATGTGGTATACTGTTTTTCAAAGTATATGACATTCAGATACTTGAGATGTTAGGTACTATATTGATAGAGTATTAATTATCATCAAATCGAATCACAGTGTCAGTGTTTGCCTTTTGAATTCTCTTTCAGTCCTTTTTATTGTATCTATAAACATAAGCCCTTTATACCTCTTGAAGGCTTATTCTCCATTTTATTTTTTTATTATTTATTTATTTATTTATTTTGCATATGTGGTCCTAGGGATTGAACCTAGGGCCTCAAGCAAGCTAGGCAAGTGCTCTACCACCAAGCTATATCACCAGATCTTTTTAACTTTAAGATAGGTTCTCTAGGTTAGACTTTTTCTTTACTGTAACAAATACCTGAGAGACACAACTTAAAGAAGGAATGATTTATTTTGGCTCACAGTTTCAAAGGTTTTAGTCCATACCTGTGGTAAGGCAGAGCATCGCTGCAGAGAGGGCACAGTGAAGCAGAGCTATTCATCTCTTGACACCTAGGAAGCATGAAACAATAGAAGAAGGGGCCTAGGAAAGAGTCCCAAGAACATACTCCCTGTGACCTGCTTCCCCCAAACAGACCCCATCTCTGAACATTTCCACTACTTCCCAATAATACCAACAAATTATGAACTCATCAATGAATTAATCCACTGATGAAAGCAGAGCTTTCATAATCCAATCACTTCCCAAAAGCCCCACCTTTGAACACTATTTGTATTCAGGGACCAAGCCCTTTTGGGTGACATTTCACATCCAATCCATAACAGTCTCACTAAGTTGCCAAGGATAACCTTGAACTTGCAATTCTACAACCTCAGCTTCCCAGGTAGCTGGGATTAGAAATGTGTGCCATCAAGTCCAGCTTGTTCTCCATTCTTAGCAAAGATGGGCTCAAGTTTGGAATATTCTATAGGCAATATTCTCTAGTGGAACTTAATGAGATAGATACTTACTGTTATTTATGGCAAATCCTAGTTTTCCTTGTGATAATGATATAAAGGTGGTATTTATGAATTTTTGTTTTAAAGAGGAGTTGATTAGAAATAGCTAACATTAGAGAACTGGTTATATAAAGATCTGCCAAAATTAATGTTTTTCTTCTTTTATCCATATTACTTTAGTTTTTTAATCACAATAACTTGAGAAGATGGGTCCAAAATATTCAATCTTCCTTTATTCCTTATAAAATGTAATGTCTTAACATTTATATGCTGTATTTTCAGTCCTCTGAAAGTTGGACTCTTCACATGTACAAAGGTTCTTAGTTCCAGATACGGTAGTGTTTATTCAGTGATTAGGGACAAAGGAGTAGTTGCTACTAGGCCAGACATTGGGAATTGTATGGTGAAATACAGTCATAATTCTGCCTATAATGATATCCCATTTAGACCTCTCCCCCTAGAAAATCTCATTTGTTCTTTCTTTTGATTTAGTTAGTAATAAAGTGGGCAAGTCTCCCTGTAAAACATCCTAGGAAGAAATTTCCTCAAAATAGCAGAAAATTTCTGAAATTCTGACAGAAGACATGCATATGCTATTTATTTTCCTTCAGTATGGATATACAGACATCACTGAGATTTTGGTTGGCAAACCTTGCCGAAATTTAACAATATTCTAGGTTACTTGAGGAAGGAACAATTGTTAACATAGGCCATTCCAGGGATTTCAGGCTCTTTAACTGATCCCACACTACCTAGCAACAACAATATAGACTTACCTAAGTAACCCCCGTAATTGCCTGCAGCTGTAGCCCTGTGGCATCCGATCCCGTCAGATCTTGGAAGCTAAGCAGTGTTGGGCCTGGTTAGCACCTGGATGGGAGACTGCCTGGGAACACCAGAAGCTGTAGGCTTGGGAGAAGGACCTGGTAACCCCTCCCAAAAATCAATCTGCCATTGAAAACCCTATGAACAGCAGAGAAGCACTGACAATAGTGTTTCCCCTGTTGTATAGAGGGTCGCTGTGAGTCATATACGGCACCTAACAACAACAAGTAACCCCCATAATACACATAAACAATGTTTGAATGGAAAGCACATAGATACTGCACTTAAGCCAGGTTTCTTGTGGCTCTACTCCCACCTTTGGGGACCTTGTGAAAGATAGTTAAATTCTTTGGGGTTTACTGCCTCATTCTAAAATAAGAGGATTTTATGGGGTTTTTTAGAAGGATTATCTTTTTTTGGTTTGTTTTGTTTTTACAACACTAAGGGATTGAACCCACGGCACTCCACCAATGAGCTGCAACTCTAGCCCCTTTCTTATTTTTGAGACAGGGTCTTTTTAAGTTGCCCAGGCTGCCTCTGGCCTCAAACTCATGATCCTCCTGTCTCAGCTTCCTAAGTGGCTAGAATTACAGGCATGTGCCCTTGCATCCAGCTTGGATTATCAATTTCTGTCAAGTTCCTCCTGCTTCTAAAATTTTATGAACTTACTATACTATCTTATTTTAAGTCCCATACTATTTTAAGTATAGCTTATACACTACTAATAGCACTACCTGGTGGTGACTTCTTGTTGTTGTTGTTAGGTGCCGTGGAGTCGGTATCTGACTCATAGCGACCCTCACAGGGTTTTCAATGGCTGACTATTTCAGGATTGCCTTGGGAGTGGATTGCCAGGTGGTGACTTAGAAATGCAAAATCCCAGTTCCCTAGATCTATTGAAGCAGAATCTACAGTTCAACAAGATTTCTATGCAGTTACCTGGAAATAATAATTTGAGAAGCAATAATAAATAATAAATTTATTTATTATTTATAAAATAATTATTTATTTATTATAATTATTATAATTATTTATTATTAATTATTATATTATTAATTATTATATTATTATATTATTGATTATTATAATTATTTATAAAAATAATTTATAAAAATAAATAATAAATTTCAGTTATGAGGATTTCTGACTGCTCATCAAAACAAAATTGAAAATGTATTACAGGCATAGGAATTGACTTGAGAATAAGGAAATGTGGCAATTCATGCCCCCTAAAGATTAGGATACTGAAGAAAAATTAGATTAAATAATGCTATTTCAAATTATAAATTATGTAAATGACTGGAATTGATTTTAGAGAGAAAAAGAGGATTTTAAAATAGTTTACTTATTTAAGTAATTTAATACAGAAGAGGAAGATGATAGCATTAAGAACATACTAGTCTTAATTACATAAATGTATTATTCTATTGGCAGCACTAAGAGTTTAAACATAAGGGTATTTTCTTCCTATCATTTCCACCAAAAATCCTCACCCCACCAAATCCTCCAAATAGACTATGTGTAGAAACTATGCTTGCCATGAAAATTTAAGATAAGTCTTTTAGCTATTGCTATACTGGCATCATTATGCAAGCTTTCAAGATAAGAAAATAGGTGGAAAGAGATTTAGATTGACTAAAGTCTTTCAGGTAGTAAGTGGCTGAGACATGATTTCGTATCTTAGGCTGACTGAGTCCATTTCTTATTCTATTGCACCATAATGTTTCTCTATTGCAAAAAGAAAAATCCAGATTTATTTCAAAACAGCTAAAAGAGCTGAACATTTACTTTATAAATAATCATGCTTCCTTAAAAACATAGTATAAAGCCCTGTGACCCCAGCCTTTGTGCTAGCTAACACAACCCAGGATCGGGGCCAAACCCCATGGAATGAGGCTACAGGTTAGCTTCAAATCCCAGGGCATCAAGTTAGCATCTAAGAGTCCAGGCTCCAAACAAATCCCTGAAGTTCCAGCACCAGATTAGCGTCATGCTCTACGGCAGCCTCTGAAGCCCCAGAATTCAGCAAATGTAGGGTCCAAGACTGCCTGCTAAATACCAGTACTGGACTTGCTCCAACAGGACCAGGATTCAGGACCTCCCATACGGACAGAGGTTTCAGGCTGGCACCCCTAAACCCAAGAGTTAGGCCCATTCCTGCAGACTAAAGTTGTAAGTCCCCATGTATTCTGGTTTGAATGTGTTCTCCAAAGTCACAATTTGGAAACTTGATTCCCCTATACAGCAGTATTGTAAGGTGAGGCCTTTAAGAGCTGCTTAAGTTATGATGGCTTTACTCTCGTGAATGGAGTGATGCTGTTATAAGAGTAGACTTTTATTGCTAGAGGGATTAATTCAAGCCCCACCTGGTTCCTTCTCCCTGCATAATGCCTTATTCCATGTTATAATGCAGTAAAAAGGCCTTCACTAGATACTAGTTCCTCAATCTTGAGACTTCACTACTTCTAGAGATGTGATACAATAAATTTTGATTCATTATTAAGTATCTAGTCTGTGGTATTCTGGTATAGCTTCACATCACAAAATGGACTGAGACACCAAAGTAGTATCAGGCCAGCCTCTGAAAATTTGGACTCTAGGCCCACCCATTAGATCCAAGCTCTAGATTCAACTCCATCTCAGGCTGAAGACTACTTCTGTGAACTCAGTCAACAGGCCCATCCCAGTGGACCTTGATGGCAGGCCACCCCCTGCACACTCAGGATCCAGACCTAACCTCCGAGCTGACCCCACAGACAAAGGCAACCAGGAAGCCCCTGTGGACCAGGGTGCCAGGTCTGGAAAACTGCTGACCCAGGCACCAGGACTGTCCCTGTGGCCCCAGGTCCCAGATTCAAAGTCTAAGACTGCAAAGTAGATAATGGCACTGGACTCAGCAAGGTCACCCAGCACTACATGTTAAGCTAAATGGTGAAGGGCTTTCCCTGCCAAACCTATTCTATAAAGATGAGCAGAAATGCCTGCTTCTTAAAATGCACAGACATCAACCCAATACCACAAGTATCACAAATAATCAGTGAAACATAATCAGTGAATCATAACAAACACCATGAAAAAAATTAAATCACCAGCAAATGACCCCAAAGAAGTTTATATATAAAAACTGCCTGACAAAAAATTGAAAATAATTGAGATACAGTACAAACATATTCTCAAACAACAAAGACAAAAAAGAACTTAAAAAGCTACAAGAGAAAAGAAGCATATCACATACAACGGAACTGTCATAAAATCATCAGTGGATTTCTTAACAGAAACCTTGCAGGTCAGGTGAGAGTGTAATGATATACTTAAACTGTTGAAAGAAAAAAATATCTGCCAACCAAGAATACTATACCTGTCAAAGATGTCCTTCAGAAATGAAGAAAAGATATGCACTTCCCTGACAAACAAAAGCTGTGGAAGTCCATCACCACCAAATTTTCCTTACCAGTAATGGTAAAAAGTAGTTCTGGTTAAACCTAAAGGACAATAGCTAGCAACATGGAAACACATGAAAGTATAAAACTCACTGTAAGGTAAGAATATAGACAAATTCAGAATAGTTCAATACTGTAATGGGGGTATATAAATCACCCTAACATGAAAGTCAAAAGAAAAACACTAAAAATAACTCTGTTGTTTTGTTGTTAGGTGCCGTGGAATTGGGTCCAAATCATAGCAACCCTATGTACAATAGAAAGAAACAGTACAAACACTGTTCTTCAACACTGTGCCAGCCACATGAACTTTTTTGTTTAAGCCCATTGTTGCAGACACTGTGGCAATCCATCTACTTAAGGGTCTTCCTTTTTATCGTTGACCTGTCACCGTCCAAAACATAATGTCCTTCTCCAGTGATTGGTCCCTTCTGACATGTCTAAAATATGTAAGACACAGTATAGCCATCCTTGCTTCCAAGGAGCACTCTGGTTGCACTTCTTAGTTCTTTTGGCAGTCCATGTTGTTGTTGTTGTTGTTGTTATTGTTGTTAGGTGCCATCCAGTCAGTGTCCAATTCATAGCAACCCTATGTACAACAGACGAAACACTATTGTTGTGCTTCTTTGTTACTCATAAGGTTTTCTATGGCTGATTAGTTTTTGGGAGTGGGTTGCTGGGACCTTCTGCCAAGCCTACAGCACTTGGTGTTCCAAGGTGGGCCCCCATCCAAGTACTAACCAGGCCCGATCCTGCTTAGCTTCCGAGATCTGACGGGATCAGACACCACAGTGCTACAGCTGCAGGCAGTCCACACTGTATTCAATATTCATCTCCAACACCATAATTCCAAAAAGGGATAAACAATATATCAAAGATGTTAATTGTAATATCGAAACACAAAATGTGGGCAAAGGAGAAATTAAAATATACATGTTTAGTATGCAGTTAAATTGCTATCAGTTTAAAATAGACTATTACATTAATAAGCTATTGCACTTAAAGCATCATCGAAACTACAAAAAAAAAAACTATAATGAATCAAAAGGATAGAGAGAAAAAAACAATGCATGCTACTATAAAAAAGCCATAAAATCAAAAAGGAAAAGAGCCAAAGTGACAAGAGACCTATAAAACTAACAGAAAATAATTTTAAATAGCAGTAGAATGTCTCTGCCTATCAATAAGTATGAAAAGACATTGAGTAATACCAGGCATGATGGTACACACCTGTAATCCTAGCACCTGGGAGGCTGAGTGGCTAGGATCACTTGAGCTCAGAAGTTTAAGATCAGCCTGGGTAACATGGTGAGACTCAGACTCAAAAAAGAGATAGAATGGTTTGATAGATGGAGTTTTTAAAAAAAACTTTCCTATATGCTTCCTGGGGCTGGGATTTAGTTCAGTGGGTAGAGTGCTGCACTGCAGTCTCTGAGGCCCTGAGTTCAATTCCCAGCACCACAAAAATGGGAGAAGGGCCTGGCAATCCACTCCCAAGGCAATCCCGAATCACTCAGCCATTGAAAATCCTATGAGGGTCGCTATGAGTTGGATACCGACTCGACGGCACCTAACAACAACAACAATATGCTTCCTATGAGAAACACATTTCACTTTAAGCACACAAATAGGATGAAAGAAAAGGGATTTAAAAAGATACTTCACGTAAATGGAAACCAAAAGAGAGCAAAGATAGCTATACTCATACAAACAGACTTTAAAGATTGTAAAAAGTGATAAAAGGTTCATTATTTAATGATAAAACCAAATTATCAAGAAAATATAATAATTGTAAATACATAGTACACAACATCAGGGTACCTAAATATATAGACAAATATTATCAGAACTAAAAGGAAAATTAGACAACTCTATAATAATGGCAAAGGACATCAATGTCAAATTTTCAGCAATAGAGAGATCACCTCGTCAGAAAATCAATAAAGAAATAGAATTCAACAGCACTATAGACCTAAGGGAACTAACAGATATACAAATGGTCCCCATATTAAGATGGTTCCACTTATGATTTTTCAACTTTAGTACAAATTTCATACACATTTAGTAGAAATTGTACTTCACATTTTGAACTTTGATGATTCCCTGGGCTACTTAATGTGGCAGAAATCCACAACTTCCAGTAAGCCACAAAACTATGAGGGCAAACAATAATATGATGCTTAGTTGATTAGGTTTATTAAATATATTTCTGACTCACAATGTTTTCAATTTACAATGGGTTTATAAGTCAAAAAGTATATGTATACAGAACATTTTATCCAATAACAGCACAATACATATTTAAGTACACACCAAACAGTCTCTAGGACAGACTCCATTAGCCCATAAAAGAAGTCTTAACAAATTTAAGAACAAATTTAAGTTATATCAAGTATCTTCTCCAACCACAACAGTATGAACTAGAAATCAAGTGCAGAAGAAATTTTGGAAAATGGACAAACATATGGAAAGAAGGTAACATGCACCTAAGAAGAAACAGGAAGGAAATAAAATATTTAGTTATAGATGGATACATCAAAGCACAATAAAGTTTTTATGTGGCAGGCCCACAGCTAACATAGTCAAAAGTAGGAAGTTGAAAGCTTTTCTTCTACAATTAGAAACAAGACAAAGATGCCTACTCTCACAAGATACTACTGGAAATCCTTGCAAAAGCAACTAGGCAAGAAATAAACATAAGCATACAAATCAGAAAGCAAGAAGTTAAACTCTCTGTTTGCAGATGACATAATCGTCTATATAGAAAACTACAGTGTCCACCAAAAACTGATAGAACTAATCAACAAATTCAGTAAAACTGTAGATGCAAAATCAACGTACAAATACCATCAGTAGCACTTTTATACACCAACGGTAATTTGCCTGAAAAAGAAATGAAGAAAACAATCTCATTCACAGCAGCTACAAAAATAAGTAAAAGTAAAAATAAATTTAACCAAGGAGGTAAGAGATTTGTACACTGAAAATTTGTACATTGATGGAAAAAATTTAAGTCACAAATAGAAAGATACCACATATATTGGATTAATTGATATTGTTAAAATATTCCTACTACTCTAAGTGACCTACAGATTCAATATAATTCCTATCAAAATTCCAATGGCATTTTTCATTAAAATAGAATAAACAATCATAAAATTCATATGAAAATGATACAAGACCCCAAACAGACAAAGTGATCTTAAATGAAAGTACAAAGCTAGAGGCTTTCATATTACTTGAACTGAAAATTTACTGGAAACCTATGGTAATAAAAACAGCATGGCCCTGACATAAAACTAAGACATAGACAAATGGAACAAAATAGAGGGCTCAGAAATAAATCCACACATTTGTGGTCAATTAATTTTTGATGAAAGTGACAAGAACACACTGAATAAAAGACAAACAAAAACACTGTTGTTGTTGTTGTTGTTGTTGTTGTTGTTGTTGTTGTTGTTAGGTGTCACTGAGTAAGGTCCAACTCATAGTGACCCGATGTAGAACAGAAGGAAACACTACCAGACACTGTGCCATGCCCAGCACTATGTCAGTGCTTCTCTGCTATTCATAGGGTTCTCAATGGCTGATTGTTTCGAGATTGTTTTGGGAATGGGCTGTCAGGTCCTTCTCCCATTTTTGCAGTACTGGGATCAAACTCAGGGCCTGAGAGCACACAGAGCAAGCACTCTACCAACTCAGCTAAACTCCAGCCCACAAACAATAATGGTACTGAAAAAACTGTATATTGTTATGTAGAAGAATAAAACTGCACTCTTTATCACATTATACACAAAGATCAATTAAACAGGATTAAAAACTTATTCATAAGACCCAAAAGCCTGCAGCTGTAGCCCTGTGGCATCCGATACTGTCAGATCTTGGAAGCTAAGCAGGGTTGGGCCTAGTTAGTACTTGGATGGGAGACCGCCTGGGAACACCAGGTACTGTGGGCTTGGGAGACAGACCTGGCAACCCACTCCCAAAAATCAATCTGCCATTGAAAACCCCATGAACAGCAGAGGAGCACTGACAATAGTGTTTCGCCTGTTGTACACAGGGTCGCTATGAGTTGGATACCGACTTGACAGCACCTAACAACAACAACAAGACCCAAAACTATAATAAAATCCACTAAAAGAAAGCCCAATGAAATAGCTTCATGACATTTATCTGGACAATGACTTTTTGGATATGATACCTAAAAACAAAAATAGACCAATGGAATAATATCACACTAAAAAGCATCAGGTCAATGAAAAAAAGGAAAACGCTCCACTAGATGGATTGACCAAGTGTCTGCAACAATGGGCTTAAACAAAAATAAGATTGTGTGCCTGGCACAGAATTGGGGAGTGTTTCATTCCACTGTACATAGGGTCACTGTGAGTCAGACTCAACTCAACAGCACCTAACAACAACAACAAAAAGCTTCCACAGAGCAAAGATCATAACAAGATGAACAGATAACCTACGGAATGGGAGAAAAATATTTATAAACCATATGTTTGATAAGAGTTTAACTGAAAATATATAAGAAACTCAAGCAATTAAAGAGCAAGAAAAAAATTACCAGATTAAAAAATAGGCAAAAGATCTGAATAGACATTTCTCAAAAGAATACATCCAAATGGCCAATATATTCATTTCAGTATCATTGATTGCTATAGTTTGGTTTTACATATTTTTTTAAAAAGCACAATGGTGATGAGTGTGTTAGGAGGAAGGGGGTCTATTAAACAGGAAAACTTGCTGTGAGAAAGCCTCTTATCAAAAAGACAGACAATAATAAGGACAGACAAGGATGTGAAGAAAGGTAACCTTTCAGTTGGTAGAGTGCTGCTCTGTGCTTTCTGAGGCCCTGAGTTTGATCCCCAGCCCCTCATTAATGGGAGAAGGACCTGGCAGCCCACTCCCAATACAATCCTTAAACAATCAGCTATTGCAAACCCTATGAATAGCAGAGAGTACTGACATAATGCCAGGCATGCCAGTGTCAGGGAGTGCTTTGTTCTGTTGTACATAGGGTGGCTATGAGTTGAACTCAACGGGACCTAACAACAAAAAATGTACTAGAAAGAGAATGTATTTAAAGTTAAAATTCAATTGCTATTTCCAACCAAGGAAATTTTTAGAATCAAAGCACCTGCTTACTCATATTCTTTCATTAAAATTCCTTTTGAAACCAAATAAAGAAGCAATTAAATTTAAAAATGAGAAATAAAAATAACTGAATTAGCATACTTACTTTTTTTCCATGAAAATAATTGGTGGTATATCATGTTGGTGACTCAGTAGATGGCACTGTTCCCATGAAATCAAAAGAGATCTAATAATCTGGCTTGAAATGTGATAATGGGAAATAGGGCACACAGGATTAACCAAAAACACTTATGTGTTTTTACCAAAAGTATAAAACAATATTCTGAAAATTTTTATTAGCGTTATAACCAATCAAATATTAAATATGGTAAATGATTTATTATACAACATTTATTTCCTTCCTACTGCAGCTTCACTGGCCTATAAATTTTCTTTGGAAATATTGATGAATGGTCTACAACACTTCCAATGAAAAACAAATTGGTTATTACTGCCTAATTAAAATGTGACATAATAGTACTTCCTGTATTAACAAAACTGTTATAAAGAGAAAAATATTAGAGAATGTTTTCAAAATACTAACCAGGTTACCATCAGTCTGTTTTGAATGTTTAGTTTTAAATATTTTCTTCTTAACTATCACCTGTACTCTTCATTTACTGACTTGCACAATTACTTAATTTTCAATGAGTTAGGTACCCTATCTTAAGCCCCTTAATCACAGGAAACACATCTTATACTTTTTTATAGATCCCACAGTACTTTTTTAATAGATTCCACAGCACATGAGTACACCCATAACACTCTTAAAAAAACACCTACTTAACAAAGGCATAAAATCACTAAACATAATATTCAACAACAAAACATAATCAATAATTATTTACTGAGTGTGGTGTACATCAGCAAACAAAAGTAACAAAGGTAATTCCAATAAAACCTATAACTCAGGTAGTAATTTAACAAGTAGATTTTATATTTGAATTATAAAGTTAGATTATTATCATAAAGGAAAAAATTCACATAACTTAAACTGAGTTGTATTAGTGGTCATAAGTAATCTGGGTGGCCATTTTCATTTTATTAATTCACTTAATGTATTTACAGAGAACTTACAATATACAACATGGTTCACAGTCCCAGATCTAAACAAATCCCAAGAGATTTTAAAAGAAATCAAGGCAATTTTACATCTATCAGCTCAATATTCCACCAGGCTCTCATTTTCATGTTACATGTCCAGACAGAATGATCACGTCCCTCAAAGACTCTGGTTGAAAATAAGTGAGTATTAAAAGCCTTATATCCTCACCTTTTAGGGCTTACCAGACCAAGTACTGACTGAAAGCCACTCCTCCCACAGCCAAGACACCATTACAAATCTCCTACATTGCCAAAAAGAGATAGTACCTCAACGTTCTAATGCAGCTCTGGAGCCTCAGCTTTCTCTAACCCTACATGTTCAACATTCCAAGCTTGGATTTTGTCTCGGTATCTGCTGCTCTTCTTTCTTACCAGTCCCATATCTGGCAACCTGGGGCAAAAGCCCAGAAATCTGTTACATGGCAGAATTCCACTACAAGAGAATACTTATATCTCTTCATGATGATCGTCGATATTGAATTTTCTGATATGCCATGCCCACTTGTTTGGTGCTAGCTCCATTTGAAAATTTAATGCTAACCACACTGTTGGCATTAAATTTGTAAACTACACTGTTGGCATAAAAATATGTAAAACCAACTGTTTCAAGACAATCTAGCCTGTGACATTTTTTGGCTACTCTCTCACATATTCAATTTAATCTCCAAAGTCAGATTCTACAGGCAAATGCATATTCCAAAGTTCCAGTAGTTCCAAAGAAGCTGTCTCTAAGTCCCAAGCTCCTAAATAATTTCAACAACCTTGCCATATGGCCTAACCTGTGATATCTTCTGCTTCATGATGGAAAATATTTAGGAGTCTATATACATTCTTAAAGCTTCTAAGACCCAAAATATAACCAGTTCAGAAAACAAATCAACAAACAAAAACTAACTGATCATCTTATTGTGCAAGAACTGGTTGAAGAACTGAGGAAGAAGGTAAAATTCGTTACTAAAGGAACTCAGTCTAGTGGGGTTGAGCAGCTTACAGTAAGTCAATATGGTTTTGGAAAGAATACAACTCAGACCTGGAAAAACAGAGGCAGTAAAAAAAAAAAAAAAAAAAAAAAAAAAAAAAAAAAGAAAAAAAAAGAAAAAGAAAAAGGAAAAAAAAAAAAGAAAATTCCCAACTGCCTACTATGTGTCAGAGACCAAACCAATACAATTTCTTAGTGCTTTTGTTCGCTCATACAACAGCCAACCTATCTTCTCAAGTCAGCTTCAGAATTTTTTTTTCCAAATACCCTGGAGCTAAGGATTTGTGTCTCTTATATGAATACTAAATTTGATTAAAAAGGAATATCTCTTCAGTGTGGGCTATTAGACAAATTTGAATGAAATACTGTGAAATTGTGGAATTTTTCTCTACAAAATTTTTAAAGTCAAAGATATTTTAAGTGTAAGGTTCTTTAAGACAAGAAGATGAATTAACTAAATTCCTAGTAATGTAAAAGGTGAAGGTAGAGGAATACAGGAAGAGTTTGGGGAAAATGGCACTAGATGAGTTCAATGGGTGCTAAAATTATTACCACTCCTAATGAAGACAAGAAGCACCTGAAGAATCTTTAGGATTTATAAGCTAATGATATTACAAAAAATAGAAGATCTTAAAATGAATAGATAGAAAGTAAAAAGATAAATTTTCTTTTTGCTTTTCTATTGGTTTTGCTCCTATGTTTCTTCTTTTCTGACATCTTAAAAGAATCTTTCAACTTTGAAACCGTCTTTTAGTTTCATGTCTTTAGTATACCCTTATCTATCTTAAATATAAATTTATGTTAACAGTGTAGTGAAATAAAGATAAAATTTTAAATACAACCGAAAGGTTACCTTTCTCCACATCCTTGTCTGTCATTATTGTCTGTTTTTTTTTATAAGAGGCTTTCTCACAGCAAGTTTTCCTGTTTAACAGACCCCCTTCCTCCTAACACACTCATCACCATTGTGCTTTTTAAAAAAATATGTAAAACCAAACTATAGCAATCAATGATACTGAAATGAATGTCTTGGCCATTTGGACATATTCTTTTGAGAAATGTCTATGCAGATCTTTTGCCTATTTTTTAATCTGGTAATTTTTTTCTTGCTCTTTAATTGCTTGAGTTTCTTATATATTTTCAGTTAAACTCTTATCAAACATGTTGTTGTTGTTGTTATTGTTGTTGTTGTTGTTGTTAGGTACAGTCAAGTTGGTATCCGACTCATAGTGACCCTCATAGGGTTTTCAATGGCTGACTGTTTCGGGATTGCCTCAGGAGTGGATTGCCAGGCCCTTCTCCCATTTTTGCGGTGCTAGGAATTGAACTAGGGACCTCGACTGCAGTGCAGTGCTCTACCAACTGAGCTAAATCCCAGCCCTTATCAAACACATAGTTTATAAATATTTTTCTCCCATTCTGTAGGTTATCTGTTCATCTTGTTATAATAATTAACATTTGTTTAACCTTTTACATTATTAATCTAATTCTAATAATCATGTAAGCTTAACAAATATGTATTCATATACTTATAAATCAAGGCTCAAAATGTTAAATGATCTATCCAAACACCAGAATCTGAAAAGAGAAGGAGGTAGAATGGATAGCTTCTAAAAGCCCTTAGGAATCCCAATCCTTGCTTAATCTTAATACTAAAAGTAGCATATCAGAATTCAGTGTATACTATTTTTCTTACAATGGAAATATTTGTTTTGTGGCATTTAACCTAAGTAAATCTGGATCTAAACCAAGTGGGTGAAGTTAAGCACCTAACTTTTAGCACAAAAGTTAACACAAAAACCACTGTCTCTCTAATCTTCTACTTAAGAAACAAAAACAAAACCCCACTTTGATTCTTACTTCCTATAATGTAACACTTCAAAAGATCAAAACAGTGCTTTACAGTTAAATGCCAACATATTATAGGAATGAACATGAAATTGCTGCAAAAGTGAAACAATTTTTACCTTATACTTTGAAATAGAAGACACTCTTGCTTAACTGTTGACCTATTAATCACAAGATTACTTAACAATTCATCTCAGTGTTCTGCCTTCTTGGGCTATACAGTTTGACAAAAGGTCATATCTTAATTAGAAGTCAAATAATGTCAACTGCATATTTGAGAGAACATTTCCTCATTCCTAATCATTTCTCATTAACCAAATGAGCTGAATTCATCTTGAGAATTCAGACAATTTTTTTTTTTCAGTACTTGGGGGTTGAACCCAGGGCCTAACAACATACTTTGCTTCCCTAGTCCATTTTTTACTTTTTATTTTGAGTCAGTATCACTAAATTACACAGGCTGCCTCTGGCTTCGAACTCATGATCCTCCTGCCTCTGCCTCCCCTGTCACTGGGATTACAGTTGTGCATCACCACACTCAGTTCTACTATATTTTTAAAACATTTTAGTACTCTATATTAATTAACAAATGACATTTATACCTTACTCATTTGTAGTCATTTCCTAAGACCTCTGAATTATCATGAAAATAAACTTTTTAATAGATTTAAAGCTTCAATAATTTTAACTATATTTCTGAAAGAATGTAAATTTATATTTTTATACTACCATATTATTCATACATTGTTCCATATAAACTATTAAATTCATCATCAAAACAACTTTCCTGGTAGGTTTATCATTTCAATTTTTCTGATGTGGAAACTAAGACTGAAAAATGATATGCATTTTTCTGAAGACATTTGAATTCTAAAATTAAAACCAGGTAAATGGTACCAATTCCAATACTAGACCACAGTAATCACCAATGAAACAGATACATGACATCATTATAAGAAATAATAAGACCCATAAAGGGATCCAAGATTCTTTGTACCAAAGTGTAATGATTTGTCTTCCTTGGGGAAACCAATAAGCTAAGAAATCATAACTTTATTTCTAGGCAAGAATAAAAAGTCAACTTACCCTTTCCTACAATATGAATTACCCATTTTCCCTAAGGGAAAATTAATAACTTCTGCATACACTGTGTCTAAAGATCTCTTACTGCCCTTTATAAAGTTTGATACCTTTGTCTCCATAAAGAGATTAAGGACAAACTTGTCTCACAGAGTTATGGTTTGCCTATAAAGTGCCCTCTAAAAAGTCTCGTGTGTTGAAGACTTGGTCCCCAGCTTGTGGTTATATGGGATAGTAGACAGGGAGAAAGGAAATAATAGGGCCCTGTGCAGCCATCTGCTTCCCAGGCATGTTTTGAAACATGGATATCAACATGAGCTTCCTCTGAGACAAAATGGTCAGTACTTCTTTTGTAGATAATATCCTTTGTGAATGGCAGGATTGCTGGTAGATAATACCCTTCTTACAAATGGCCTAATCTCACAGTAGTATCTTTGCAAATGTCCTGGTAGTAACACTAACTCACTTGACATATGGAGGCCACAGGCCTCCAGTCCAAGCTAGAAAGGGAGATTCTGATTTTGATCAGGATCCCTCTTGTGATAAACAGAAAAATCTGATAGCCCAAGAAGCCAGCCCAATCAAAGGATGAGAGAAATAAGACTCACCTAAAGACAAGATCAAAAAGAAGGGAGGAATACCTGTCCCCTTAATGAGATGTTGTTGTTGTTGTTAGGTGCTGTCGAGTTGGTATCCAACTCAAAGCGACCCTCATAGGGTTTTCAATGGCTGACTGTTTCGGGATTGCCTTGGGAGTGGATTGCCAGGCCCTTCTCCCAGCCTTAATGAGATAGAGATATAAAAACCCCAAGGGCCTCAGAATCTGCAGTGTCCAGTCACCCACAATTCTCAGCAATGTCTATAGTTCTCAGTAAAAGTCCAGAGCAATGTCCACAGTTCTCTACCATGCTCACAGTAGTCACATACAGATGTCCACAGCTGTCCACAGATCTACATAGGTATTCAGAGCCACTCACAGCCACACTGCTGGACTTGCACACTTTTCTGATCTTCAACTTAGAAGTGTAAATGCAGCTATTCTATGGATCTTCACAGCTAGACCTACCTACTTTCTGATCTCTATCTCAGAATGCATAACTTTTTCTCTCCTTTTGTCTTTTGGTCTCCCCTTCTCCCAACTTGGGCCTAGATTACTCAGGGTACTCTCCCTTTTCTGACTCTTAACAAATTATCCTCAAACTTCATTTTGGGTCCATTTAAGGAAACAAGGAGGCACGCTGCGGCCTGGTAATAGTTGCACTATTAAAAGGTGATTGGAGCCAGGCATGGTGGCACATGCCTATAATCTCAGCACTAGGAAGGCTAAGGCAGGAGGACTGATGTGAGCTTAAGGCCAGCCTAGGCTACATAGTTTCAGGCCAGCCTGGGCTATATAATGAGACACTATCTTAAAACAACAGCAACAAAAAAGAGGTGACTGTATCATGACAGAGCTAACTAGTTGGGCCATAGTTGGAGGAACTGGGTCTTTGGGAACATGCCTTTGAAGGGTACATTTTGTCCCTGAACCCTTTCACCCCTTCCTACTCTCTCTGTCTCTCTCCTTGCTGGCCAAGATGTGAGTAGCCTCCTCCACCACATACTCCTGTCATAATGATGTTCTGCTTCACTACATGCCTGAAAGCAAGAGAGCCCCCCAAAATGGACTAAGACCTCTGAAACTGAACTAAAATAAATCTTTCTTCATTTAGGTTGATTTTCTCAGGTATTTAGTCACAGCAATGGAAAGCTAACTGAAACAGAAAACTGATACTCAGAAGTGGGATTATTGCTGTGATAAAACTTGATCATGTGATTAAGAAGCTCCTGGAACTAGTGATATGTGGGAGAAATTAAAAGATTGGAGAAGTTGGGTAGAAAAAGGTTAGAATGCTGTAAAAAGAGCTTAACAGGCAATTCTGGTGGAAGCTCAGAAAACCAGAATACTGATAGGAATGAGGAAAGTAAAGACTATGCTCATGACATTTCAGAAGGTAATGAGGGCTCTATTGGGAATTGGACTACAGGCCATTCATGTTACAGTCTGTCAATGAACTTGTCAACATTTTATCCATGTCTTGAAACTTTGTGGGAGGATGAGCTTAAAGGTAAGGGACTAATTAATCTGACAGAGGAAATTCCAAGGCAGCACAACATTCAGACAGTGGCATGTTTATTGATGGCTGTACATAGCCAAATTTACAGTGAGAATTGAAAGCAAAGAGCAGAGCAAAAGGATTTAAGAATTTTCAGTTTGGCCAGAAAAGGAGGATTGAAAATTGGGGCCAAGAAGCATGGCTGCTGAAGTAATCAGTGCCATTAATAAGAAGATAAGTACTTAACATGGGGACAATAGGAAAGATGCCTTCAGAGAATCTCAGGAATTGACCAGATCCCACCCAACACAGGCTCAAAGGTATTTTGCTCTGAGAAGCTCTGAGGTGCCCTGCTAAAACAGGGTCACCTAGGGAAGTGTTTCACCATGTTCAGCCAATCAAGCACTTAAAGACCACTGCAGCTACAGTCCAAGAGGGGTCAACTACTGCTCAGGCTGGCAGAAGAACTTAGTGTCTTCTACATGATGCTAATTTGGGAGGCATGCAGAATGCAAGAGTTGTGAGGTCACAGAGGCCTCCACTTATATTCAAAAGAAGGCCTAGGAGCTCGGCCAATGTTTGGCAGGGCTGGAATCACTGCAAACAGCCCTAGAACGGGCAAAGTGTAAAGCTGCGAGAGTGAAGCCAATACTGCAATGGAGACCCCAGGAAATTAGAGATGCAATGTCTCCCAAGGAAAGCCATAGTAGGGAGAGAGCCAATCAAGGAGAGAAGCCATATGGGCTACAGTCAACAAAACCATACTGGCATCATTATCCAAGCTCTTTGGAGCTGACATCATGTCACCATGTGACCCAGATGGTGGATGTGTACCTACATACAGAATTTAATGTTTGCCCTACTGAGTTTAAGTCTTGCTTTGGTCAGACCCTTCCTTGGTATTCTATCATTCTTTCCTTTTAAAATGGGAATGTTTACTCTTTGCCTGTCTTATCATTGTATGTTGGAAGCATGTAATTTGTTCTTTGATTTTTACAGAGGCTCACCACAAAGAATTGACTTGAGTCTCTAAGGAGACTGTGGACTTCAACTTTTGAGCAGTGCTGGAACTATTAAAACTATGGTAACTCTTGGAGATTGGCTAAATATATTTTGCATTGTAACATGGGCATGAGTCTTTGGGAACCAGTGGTGGAATGTTATGGTTTAAATATAGAATGTGCCCCCACAAGACTCATATGTTAAAAATCTGGTCCCCAGATGGTGGTGCTACTGAGGGATCATGAGAGGGCTAACCTCATCAATGGATTATTTCATTGCAACATTCATAGCTGAGCAGGCTTGTAAGAGGTTGGACTGGTTGGAGGAAGTAGGTCACAGGGGTCATGCGTATGAAGGATATATCTTTTCTCTGGTCCCTTCCTCTTTGCTCTCTCTGCTTCCTGGTGGCTGTGAGGTAGGCAGCTTTGCTACACCATATGCTCCCTGCCATGATGTTCTACCTTACCACATCCTAAAAGTAATGGAGCCAGTCAAACATAAATTGAAGCCTCTGAAACTGTGAGGCAAAATAAACTTTTCTTCCTTCAAGTTTATTTCTCTCAGGTTATTTTGTCATAGTGATGAAAAGCTAACACACCTAGTTTCACAAACAAAGTAAAAAGAAGTCACTGTATACCATCATTTCTGCTATACATAAAGTAAATGTGAAGGGTTAAAATACTTCTTGGTTTTGCTGGAGTGGTCATTTGCTAGTATGTATGAGTGAATGAATACAGATTAAAAGCAAAACACTCCTATTGTCTAACCTATAGTTATTGAGCTAACAAAGCTAGTTTTAAGTACAAAGATTTTTTTTGACAATTGAGAATTCCCATCCTTAAATGGAGGTATTGAAACGATACTATTTTTGCATTCCACTGGATAAGAAAGTAAAGAATACAAGAAACACTTCTGATAAGTTATTGCTTCCTGGTGTACTGAAATTTTCTTGTGATCAATACAATCAAATACCACTAATATAATCCAGAGAAAGGCAGGTCCTGAATCCTTAAAACTGACAGTTCCTAGAATAAATATGTTTCACATTAGCCCATAGAAAAAAAGGAGTTAAGAGTTCAATAAATAACTTGGTACTCCAAACACAACTTGGAATATAATTGTTCATTTACTAAAGTTTTAGCTGAACATCCAAAAACAACTTCCCTAGAGGTTTTGCAAGTAAAAATTCTGATAGGCTATGAATAAAGAAGATTAGTATTTTCATTTTACATTGAAGAAATAAACTGGAGTAAAAGAAAAAATAAAGAAAGAAATAAACTCAAAATATAAGCTTCTGTCTTTTTTGCTTAATTCATCATTAACCGGTCACTTTTTCTATTTCTTTTATTGATAAAAATATTTATTCATTGCCTGCAGCCATAGCCCTGTGGCATCTGATCCCGTCAGGTCTCGGAAGCTAAGCAGGGTCA
>VMDO01010142.1:44085-73250 GCA_007922755.1 Pedetes capensis
GGTTAGTACCTGGATGGGAGACCGCCTGGGAACACCAGAAGCTGTAGGCTTGGGAGAAGGACCTGGCAACCCCCTCCCAAAAATCAATCTGCCATTGAAAACCCTATGAACAGCAGAGAAGCACTGACAATAGTGTTTCCCCTGTTGTACAGAGGGTCGCTATGAGTCGGATACCGACTCGACGGCACCTAACAACAAACAACAGCAATTTATTCATTCTCCAAAATCATCTATATAACTGATTTCATCTTCAATTCTTATTCCACTTATATCAAACACTTTGGAACTTAAGTATTTTATCTTCATCACTTATTTGTTTGGGGTTGTTGTTGTTGTTGTTGTTTAAGACAGGTCTCACTATGGAGCCCAGACTGGCCTAGAACTTACTATGTAGCACAGGCTGGCCTCAAAGTCATTATCCTCCAGCCTCAGCCTTCCAATTGCTGGAATGACAGGAGTGCATGTGCCACCATGACTGGCTCTACCTTCACCTTTTTAATCAACTGATTTTATAACAAGGACTTAGATGCTGCTTTTGCTACAAGCACTCACTGATTCTATATTTGGGCTTTCATATACCTGATAGATAACTAAAAGCCTAATAAAGTATAGCATGTCTGCCTTCATCTTGTATCTATCTCCTTTACTTGGATCAGATTCCTGCTCAACTCAGCAAGCCAGCAAGTTAATCATTTAAAGAATATTCATCTGAAATTGATAATCCTCCCCCCTCAAGGCTAAAGACACCAAGATAAGAGTAACTAAGGTATTTTACTGTCAGCTGTCACAATGTTCTGTTCTATACCCCTGGAAAGGCATCCAAAAGTATCCAATCATTGTCCTAAATCTGCGGTTATCTTGGATTCCAGTAACAGAAAGCCTTAAAGGCAGTACCCCATGATGGGAATACGTCCCTCTTGAGCAGGAACAGTTTCTCCATTATAGAAACTGTTATGACTTGAATATAAAATGTCCCCCAATGGGCTTACATTTGAATCACTGTTCCCCAGCTGGAAGCACTCTTTTGGAGGTTGTGGAATTTTTGGAGGTGGGACCTAGATGGCAGAAGTAGGTCACTGGGGGCAAAACTTTGAAGGTGATACCTAGACACCAATTCCAGCCAAGCTCTCTGCTTCTGATCTACTGTAACATGAAAAGCTATTCTCCACCACAGGCTCCACAGCCTTTACCACCATGCCTTCCCTGCCACTCTGGACTCTCTGAAACTACAAGCCAAATTAAATCATTCCTCCCTTAAGTTGTTTCTATCAGATATTTTGGTCACAGAGACAAGAAAGCTAACTAATACAGGAACCGAGGCAGGCCCCCCCAAGGAGGAACAATCACCTCACAAGAAATACATTGTTTTGTCAAGTGGTAATCATTTCTGTGGGTTATAGAAGGGAAAGCCTCATCCCATGAACCCCAACTTCCACTTACTAAGTCCCCAGAATCAACTCACATGATAGACAGTCTCTGAGAGCAGCATCATAGCCCCTTCATAATGAATCTCTTTCCTTTAGTGTTACTAAGGAAAAAATCTAAGTAAGCACTGTAGTGTCAGTAGCTATTGTTGTTGTCATTAGATGCTGTGATGTCAGGTCCAACTCACAGTAACCCTATGCAAAACAGAAAAAAATACCCCACACACTGTGCCCCACCCCTTTCTGCTAGTCATAGGGTTTTCAATCACTGATTGTTTTCAGGATTGTTTCGGGAGTGGGTGGCCAGGTTATTCTCCCATTTTTTGCAGTGCCAGGGATCAAACCCAGGGCCTCAGAGAATACAGAGCAGCACTCTACAAACTGAGCTAAACCCCAGCACCACACTATTATTTGACTTAAAAATCACTAATTCTGGAGCTGGGCACAGTGGCACATGCCTGTAATCTCAGCGACTGGTGGCAGAGATAGGAGGATAGCAAGTTCAAGACGAGAGGCCATCTGCATAATTTAGCGAGACCCTGTCTCAGAAACTAAAAGCCTGGGCTGGGAGTGCAGATCAGTGGTACAGTATTTGCAAAGCACACAAGCACAAGCCCTGGGTTTGACCCTCAGTACTGGGAAAAAGAAAAAAATCACTAATTCTGGAGATCACATTATTGGTGTCTAGCTAATTTTGCTGGATATAACACCTTTGCCATGTATGAAAACAGTTGTCTACATTATTTATCAGGAGTTTTTGTTGAAACCACTGACTCTTCACTTGGGCATACAGATGTCCAATAAGTGACTGGAACAGGACAGAAAGACTTGTCATCTCTGTATTCATTATACTGTCTTTCCCTTTTGCTGCCTTAACCTTTGGGTCAGAATCCACTCAGCTCTGCATGCAGACATATTGAATATTTGGAATATTTGAGAAATAGTTTTTTTCCATTCAGATGAGATCCTAGAAAGGCCACTCTTTAATTATTGTAGACTTACTTGGCTTTCAAACGAACAAAACTTCAAAAAGATCAAGATGATAAATAGTATGCATGATGACCATGATACAAAAAAAGGAAAAAAATACTAGAAATATAAATAAAGAAAATGTGACTCAGAATTTTTTTTTAAACACTAGCAGTAAATACAGAAGGAAGGAAACAACTTTAAATCAAAGACATAATAAATTAATAGGGAATTATGTTGTTGTTAGGTGCCATCGAGTCAAGTCCGACTCATAGCGACCCTATGTACAGCAGATCGAAACACTTGCCGATTCTGTGCCAGGCAAACAATCTTATTTATGTTTAAGCCCATTGTTGCAGACACTGCGTCAATCCATCTAGTGGAGGATTTTCTCTTTTGTGTTGACCTGCCACTCTTCCAAACATGATGTCCTTCTCCAGGGATTGTTCTCTCCTGACTACATGTCCGAAATATGTAAAAAGCAGTTTGGCCATTTTTGCTCCCAAGGAGCACTCTGGTTGTACTTCTTCTAGGACAGATTTGTTGGTTCTTTTGGCAGTCCATGGTATATTCAATAGACGTCTCTAGCACCACAATTCAAAAGCATCAGTTCTTTTTCTGTCTCTCTTGTTCAATGTCCAGCTTTCACAACCATATGATGCCACTGAAAATACCATGGCATGAGTCAGACGCACCTTCATCTTCAATGTGACATCTTTGCTTTTCAATACTCTAAAGAGATCTTTGCCACAGCTTTTCCTAGAGAAATGCGTCTTTTGATTTCTTGACTGCTTCTTCCACGGGTGTTGATTATAGAGCCAAGCAAAGCAAAATCTTGGACAACCTCAATCTTTTCTCCATTTATTGTGAGTTGCGTGCTGACCCAGTCGTAAGGATTTTTGTTTTGTTGATGTTTAGTCTTAACTCATATTGAAGGCTATGATCTTTGATCTTCATCAGTAAATGTTTTAAATCCTCTTCATTTTCAGCAAGCAAAGTGGTGTCATCTGCATAACGCAGGTTGTTAATGAGTCTTCCTCCAATCTTGATGCTGCGTTCTTCCTCATAAAGTCTAGCTTCTCTGATTATTTGCTCAGCGTATAAATTGAAGAGACAGGGTGAAAGTATACAGCCCTGACGCACACCTTTCTCAACTTTAAACCACTCAGTGTTTCCTTGTTCTATTCGAACAACTGCCTCCTGGTTCATGTACAGATTTCTCATGAGCATAATTAGGTGTTCTGGTATTCTCATTTTCCAAAGTGTTATCAAAGTATTACTTTAAAAAGTTAAACAGCTTCCAGTTTAAAATTGAAGATATGAATAATTGGAAAAAGCTTCACTTCCACCAGTGCAACAAGAACATAAACCCGAAAATTTCCAAATTAATCACTTCTCCTGAGCCCAATGGAGAACTAAGGTCATAGGTCAAACAACTAACCTGAAATACAGAGAAAGATGGGCACATATGGAGAGAAACAGGTTCAAGCTTTTCCTAATCCGGGACTGATGTTACTGAACACAACATAAACTGCCAGGAAGATTAAGCTAGAAATTTTTAACACCCTGCTAAAGGATGAGAGTAGGCCATCAAGAGAATGTGAAACCTTAGGGACTGCAAACATAGGGAGTTTTATTCCTTCTTACACCTTTACGCCCAGAACCTTACAAGAACACAGAATATAGAGGGGAATTCAGAGTAAGTTCTTCATTGCTGCCTATGGTAAAAGAACAGTAGGTTGAAAATCCACCCAAGATTGCCTAGCCTACCCTCCCCTACAAAATAAAATCCTTACTTCCAAATATGTTTGTGAAGGCACTGATACAATCTCATTTGAACTAAGTAAGAAAATCTGCCCAGACCTGTCTGGTCTATGTGCCCTAAGCAACAAAATCCTAATCATTAGGGAAAACAGCATCACAATCAGAGGCTAGTGGGAACTCCTTAAAGCGGGGATGGGAAAACATGGGAGTAAAGGGTAATTCTACACCTGCAGAAAAATCAGAAGCACAGGCTTATCCAGCATTACAACTAAAAAAGGGACAGGAATATTTGTTAAGGCCCCTAAAGTTATTTCATAGTATTCGAATATGTTCACATACAGAGAAGAGACATATAAATACATTTACACATACTACCTGTTATAATTTAGATCTGGAATATCCCCCCAAATCTCATGTGTTTAAGGCTTGTTCTCCAGCTTGTGGCATTGTTGAGAAGTGGTAGAACGTTTAAGAGGTGCAGTCTAGGGCAACAAAGTTAAATAACTGGATGTGTGCCCCTGAAGGACATACTAAGACTCTGGCTCCTTTCTCTCTCTTTTGCTTCCTGGCAGCCATGAGGTGAAGAGTCCTCCTCACCACACACTCCAGCCATGATGTACTGTGCCACCACAGACCCAAAACAACCCAGCCAGGCAACCATGAACTGAAACCTCTGAAACCTGAGCCAAAATAAGTCTTTCCTCCTTTTAGGCTGATTATTTAGACATTCTGTCATGGTAACAGAAAGCTGACTAACATACGACCAAAACGTGTATACACATACAATGTTGTTACATCTATCTCACACATTAAGGAAGAAGGATGTGATAATCCACTCCTGAAGCAATCCCAAAACAATCAGCCATTGAAAACCCTGTGAGGGTCATTATGAATTGGACCCAACGCAATAGCACCTAACAACAACAACTTCACACTAGCCTGTTACTGTTGTTGGATGCCACTGAGTTGGCTCTGACTTGTACTGACCCTATGTAGAACAGAACGAAACATTACCATATACCGTGCCATGCACACGATCTTTTAGTTTGAGCCCAATGTTGCAGTCACTATGTTTCTCTTCATTTTGAATGGTGCCACATCAGCAAAAGGAGGTCTCAGGGGCTTTACTCCATTCCTATCCTTAAGGTCAACACTACTTTGAGGAAGTAGCTCTTCCACAGCCATTTCTTGAATGCCTTCCAGCCTGGGGGGCTCATTTACTGGCACTATAATTGACAGTGTTTCTCTGCTATTTATAGGGTTTTCAATGGCTAATTGTTTTGGGAGAAGGCTGATGGATCCTTCTTCCTAGTCTGTCTTAAGTTTGGAAGCTCATTTGAAACCTGTTCACCATGGGTGGCCCTGCTGGTATCTGAAATACTGGTGGCATAGTTTTCAGCATTGCAGCAACACACACTAGCATAGAACAACTTAATTCCTTAATTAGTTTGACAAAAGGTGTGGTCAGCAAAAGGATTATTAACAAGATTCTGTCTAATTTAGAACTCAATTATTGAGTCCTAAAGCACATTTATATATAGTCATGCACTGCATAATGTTTACATCAATGATGGATCACATATATGATGGGTCTTATAAGATTATAATGGAGCTGAAATTTTCTACCTAGTGACATTGTAGCTGTTGTAATATCATAGTACAACATAGTAGTTAATGTATTTGTTAAGATACTGGTATAAATGAACCTAACTGCAAGGCTAATCATATAAAAGTATAGCATATATAATTATATAGAATACATACTACTTGATAACAATAACAAAAGACTAAGTTACTGGTTTATGTATTTACTATATTATACTTTCCTCTTTATTTCAGTGTGTATTTCTTCTACTTTTTTTTTAAAGTTTACTGTAAAATAGTATGCCAGGTTACACCAACAGCAGCCTACTACAGCTTGTGTTTATCTCATTTCTTTACTGCATCAAAGCCATGTATTCATACAACAGAATCACCTAACAATGAATTTCTCAGAATGTACCTCTATTATCATTAAGTAACAGATGACTATAGAAAAAGGTAAACTGAATATAACTCAAAACTATTTGAACTAAGGAAAGAAAACAGGAAGACTAAAATGTCACTGAGTTTTAGAAGTGGATGAGATTTCACAGGTAAACTAGGAATCCAACTCTGCTATGTAAAAAGTGAAAAACTTAAAGCCAACAGGGATTTTCCCAAGGGAATATAACTAAGAAATGGCAGAGTCAGGGCTAAAACCCATGTTATTTCAGCTCTCCCCTGAAGAACAAAATAATCAACTTTGTTACCTCATTATTTTTTTTTCAAAAAAGTGTATAAAACTAGTATTAATTTGTATTCTCTGATAATAAATTAATACTAGCTTTGTCCTTCCAACTTAGATCTCTCTACAACAACAGCCCTGTGGCATCCAATCCTGAAGCTAAGCAGGGTTGGGCCTGGTTAGTACTTGGATGGGAGACCTCCTAGGAACACCAGGTGCTGTAGGCTTGGGAGACAGATCCAACAACCCACTCCCAAAAGTCAATCCACCATTGAAAACCCTATGAACACCAGAGAAGCACTGACAATAGTGTTTTGCCTGTTGTACACAGGGTCACTATGAGTTGGATACTGACTTGAGGGCACCTAACAACAACAAAATTAAGGCTTAAGGGCATTCTATGTCAATAAACTAATACTAACTTCCTAAAAGCAGAAATTGTTTGCCTAACTCTGAACACTGTAAACTCAAGCTATGTGTCGCTTTAAGGAACATATATTAATAATGATTATCATCACAATCTCAACAGTGATTTTGGTATAAAGATAAACTTGAGTAACAGAACACAAAAGTCATTTAACCAGGCATACTCGAGCTGCATAAGCTATTTATATATATATATATATATATATATATATATATATGTGTGTATGTATTTGCATGCTTATACACAAAGCATATCAGGCAAGGCCCTATAGTAATAGTTTACCAACTTTGTGAACCACACCATGCAGTCAACTCATTCAAAATCGTTTGGCTTATATGTTGTTGTTGTTAGGTGTCGTTGAGTCAGGTCCATCACATACAACAGAACAACACACTCCTCAACATTGTGCCGTGCCCCCAGCACTATGTCAGTACTTCTCTGCTTTTCAAAGGGTTTTCAATGGCTGATTCTTTTGGAATTGTTTCAGGAGTGGGCCAGCAGGTCCCTTTCCCATTTTTGCAGTGCTAGGGATCATCAAATCCCGGGCCTGAGAGAGTGCACAGCAGCACTCTACCAAATGAGCTAAATCCCAGACCCTTGGGTTGTATAACCATGTAGAACTATCTAGGTTGGTTAATCATTTAGGTTTATCCAATTTATGTAATCACTCAAGATTATCTGGTTACCAATAGGAAAACAGTTGGTTTCACTTAGCTGATTACTTAATTTCAAAAGGTCAAACACATAGTATTAAATCCCATTAGTTGCTTTTACCTACAAAGTAACTTTTATTCTTATCTTATTATAAATGGCACACCTAAATTAACCAATACAGTAAGAAGTGGCATGGCAAAAACACATTAATCTTACATAGCAGGTTTTTTTTGTCAAGGTACCAAATTCACTGATTAAGAAACCCATTAAGGCTGAGTATGGTGGCGCATGCCTGCAATCCCAGTACTCAAGAAGCTGAAACAGGGATCATGAATTTGAGGCCAGCAAGGGCTACACAGCAAAACTAGATCTCAAAAAAAGGACTCTCGGCCACAGTTCAATAATTATTCCCAACTAGAGTTTCAATATTCCAATATGAAAGAGAAATGATATTAAAGAAGTGTACAACATTTAGCCATGGAACATTACCAAAAGAAACAAAAAGTATATTTATAATAAAATATTCAAATAATTTACACTATGACCGCTGTGATAAACTGCATTTTCATGAATGGACAAGACTGTTGGCATACAGCATCTCTCCTTGTGATGTTAATGTTAGGTGCCATCAAGTTGGGTCCAACTTATAGCAATGCACATAGGGTTTTCATGGCTGATTGTTTTGGCATTGCTTCGAGTGAATTGCCACATCCTTCTCCCATTTTAAAACATTTTTGAAACATTTTAAAATATTTCTCCAAAAACAAAACAAGGAATGAGGCTTAAAATGTACCATTAGGTAAGCCTGCTGAGTATGTCTTAATAAATGCATATATCAGAGGATATTTACATATAGCCAACTACTATTATATGCATAACCGTTTTCTGAAAGGTTATACTACAAATTGCTAATAGTAATTACCTTTAGGGAAAAGGACTAAGGGTTACAGTTGAGAAATAATGAGGATGCAAGTAAAGAAGACAAATTTAAGCCAGGCACAGTGACAGATGCCTGTAATCCCAGCAACTTCAAAGGCTGAGGTAGTAGGATCACACGTTCAAAGCCAGAGGCAACCTATATAACTCAGTGAGACTCTGTCTCAAAATTTAAAAAACAAACAAACAAAAAATGGCTGGAGGTACATCCCCATGGTAGAATACTTGCAAAGTATATGCAAGGCCTTAGATTCAACCCTCCAGTACCGAAAACAAGAAAAAGAAAAAAGAAGACAAACTTTTTAAGTTTATACATTTGTGAGCCAGGCGTGGTGGTGCACGCCTGTAATCCGAGCGACTTGGGAGGCAGAGGCAGGAGGAACACAAGTTCAAGACCAGAGGCAGTCTGCATAACTTAGAGAGACCTTGTCACAAAAAGTGGAAAAAAAAAAAAAAAAAACTGGGCTGGAGTGCAGCTCAGTGGTCCAGCACTCGCAGAGTATGCAAGCATGAGGCCCTAAGCTCAACCCCCAGTACCACCAAAAAAAAAAAAAGTTTATACATTTGTGTACTATACTGAATATATCATGTGTTCATATTTTAATTATTTCAGTACAAATAAGTGATAAAGTGCTAATCAGACTGAAAAAAGCATTAGACCTGTGCACAACAACAAAATTAAGACTCAAGGGCAGAGAAAGCATAGAGGATTAGACAATACTAAATATCCTTAAAGGCAGGAGAATGGGATATTTTCTGTAGGAAATGGAGAGTAGTAGAAAAGACAGAAAGGATAAACTGCTACATATTATATCAAAAGGTTGGATTTGGAGCCAGACGCCATGGAAATACACCTGTATTTCCAGCAACTCAGGAGGCAGAGACAGGACAACCTTGAGTTTGAGGTCAGAGGCAGCCTGCATGACTTAGTGAGACCCTATCTCAAAATTTAAAAAAAAAAAAAAAAAAAAAAAAATATATATATATATATATATATATATATAAATGAGCTGGGGGAGAAGGGTACAGCTCACTAGTGGAACACCCTAAGTTCAATCTCCCAATACCATGGGGGGAAAATGTTGGATTTCTTTTCAAAGGGAATCACCCTAAAGAAAAAAAACACTACCTCTAAATTCCTCCTAACCCTTGCTTTTAATCATTGGCTCATTTTAGCATTTAGGAAAATCACATACTTCTGAATCTCTGGCCCTACAAGAATATTAGTGGTACACACCATCTTTTTTTTTTTCTTTTTTCTTTTTTCTTTTTGCGGTACTGGGGTTTGAACCCAGGGCCTTGCACCTGCATGCTCTGTAAGTGCTGGACCACTGAGCTGCACCCCCAGCCCACTTTTTTACTCTTTGAGACAGGGTCTCAGTAAGTTACACAGACTGCCTCTGGTCTTGAACTTGCAATCCTCCTCCCTCCACCTCCTGAGTCGCTGGGATTACAGGCATGCGCCACCACGCCTAGCAAAATCTTTTTTTTTTACAACAAGTTTTAGTCATTCTCAATAACAAGGAAAATAAGAGATAATGTATTCAGTTTTTCAATGACACTAAATTTATTGAATTTATAAAACTTCTTTATTCATTAATGTGTCTTTCCAACTTTTTTGGAGTTCAAATGTTCCTTTATGATATAAAGTGATAGATGATAACCATTGGATTTTATTATACCCTTACTTTTGTTGTTGTTGTTGTTAGGTGCCATCGAATCGAGTCCGATTCATAGTGACCCTCATAGGGTTTTCAATGGCTGCTTGTTTCGGGAGTGCCTTGGGAGTGGGTTGCCACGTCCTTCTCCCATTTTTGTGGTGCTGGGAATCGAACTCGGGACCTCAGAGACTACAGAGCAGCGCTCTACCAACTGAGCTAAATCCCAGCCCATACCCTTACTTAGAAAAATTAAAAGTTGGCACTTTTTTGGCCATTCTCAAAACATTTTAATATTAGTCCATGAAATCCAAAACTGTAACAGCCACCAGGGTAATGCTAAGGACATTTGTTTTTTCAACCCAATAAGAAGTTTAAATCTCCCTATAATTAATAAGAATCACAGTTACATAGCTATCAATTTTACCCAAGGAAAAAAGATGAATAGAAACTTCAGAAATCATTAGGAAGTCATTAAAGAATACATGATCATGGCCCCTACAAACTTCAAATAGAACATGCAATTCATTTATTCATCAAGTACTTACCGTATACTTGCCATGACAGCAATGCAAAACATTAACATAAAAACCTGTTATGGTCTCATTTAAACTCTCAACTCAGAAGAATGGATTTGTCAGTAAGCAAGAAAAACCAGACTAAAAATTACCATCCCTTAAGAGAGAATCAAGCATCTTCAGTGAATGAAAATACAAACAGTCAGATTAACAAAGATTAAGTTGGCCAAAATATCAAAAACCAACCATGAGGTCTTAGCTTTAGAAATAGAAGTCCTTTCTACACAAGGGATGGTAGTTAGACAGCATACCTAATACTGAAACAAAATTACTAAAAACATTTTGGTTATAAGAAATCAAGAAATATATTAGAACTGGGATGTCAAATGAGAATATAACCACCAGCCCATTTCCTTTACAGAAAAGATAGGCCTAAGTTACATTCTGGCTGAATGACAATTTGAATATTCAAATAAGCATGACATAGATCCAAATGAAAAAGTTAGAGCTAAAAAGAAAAGCAGTAAAAATATTAAAGTGAAATGTAGTATTCAATAATATATATATACACATTTATATACATACATACACACACACATATGTATGTATGTATATAAAGAACTCTTCATCTCTGCCTTTAGAACTGAATTGAATTATCAACAAAGAATAAGGTACATATATAATAGGCTTACTATGTAGCAAACCACACACACACACACACACACACACACACACACACACACATATAAATGAGATTGAAGGAGCCCAAGGAATTTCATCTCAAAACATGGCACCCTGTTATGCTGATTGTTTTACAGTAAAGGCCCTTAGAGACGAGCAGACACTGGAAGAGGCTGTACCTTGATATTCCCCTTACCTGCTTAAAGACAAAGAGGAAAACATCTGTCTTTGGTCCACTCCCTGAGGTTTTATTATCTAAACTCATATCACAGGAGGGAAGAATGAAGACTGTAACTACACCTTAATAGACTTTGTCACAAGCTATTGCTCATCTTCTGGGTCCATTCTTTCTTTCGAAGAAAATCATTTGTGCACTACTGTCTTACTGTCTATCCTCTTTACCCATTTATTCCTCCTAAAACTCATTTACTACTTTCCAAAATTGCCTACATTTTCTCCACTTCCTTCTCCCCTAGGAATAAAAGTATATAAGCATATGAACCTCACTGAATTATTAGGTAATCACTCTCCCTGTGCACATTAATAAATCTGTATGCTTTTCTCCTGATTAAATCTATTGTCAGTTCATTCCAGTAAACCTTCAGAGATTTAAATTATATGTTTGTTTGTTTGTTTTCTTGTGGTACTGTGGGATTAAACCCAGGGCCTCATGCATGCTTTGCGAGCAGTCTACTACTGAGCTACACCCTCAGCCTATTTTTTACCTTTTGAGACAGGGTCTTGCTAAATTACATGGACTGCCTCTAGCCTCAAACTTGTGATTCTCTTGTCTCAGTCTCTCAAGTCACTGGGATTACAGGCATGTGCCACCATGCAGAGTACTGCTTAAATGATTGTCATTCACCAAAACAACTCTAGACACTTTTCAACCCAGAAGAGACAGCACCAGAGAAATCTATGTAACAAACTTTACTAATAAGCCCCATTTTCCACTAATTTCTCATATATTTTCCTTCCCACCATTTTCTATCCCTAGAAACTTTTTGTGTTATGAAATCCTAGCATACATATTTCGTTGTTGTTGTTAGGTGCCAACAAGTTGGATCCAACTCATAGTGACTCTATGTACAACAGTATAAAACACTACCCAACAATGTGCCATGTACACGATCTTTTTATGTTTGAGCCCAATGGTGGAGCCACTGTGTTTCTTCTCATTTTGAGTCATGCCACATCAACAAAAGGAGGTCCCAGGGGTTTTACTCCATCCATTCCCATCATTAAGGTAAACCCTACTTTGAGAAGGCAACTCTTCCCTAGTTGTTTCTTGAATGCCTTCCAGCCTGAGGGGCTCATTCTCCAGAACTATATTGACAATACTTCTCTGCTATTCAGAGGGTTTTCAATGGCTAATTGTTTTGTGAGTGGACTACCATGTCCTTTACCCTAGTCTGTCTTAGTCTGGAAGCTCATTTGAAACCTGTCCACTATAGGTGACCCTGGTAGTATCTGAAATACCAGTGGTAGAGCTTTCAGCATCATAGCAACATGCAAACCCCCACAGCACAAGCTGACAGACACATGGGGGCATACACATTTTAAGAGAATGAAAGTGAGGTTACTATGGCTCATTTCTAAAGTTTGTTCAAGTACTAAAATTTTCTAATTCCTTGATGTATAACTGAAAACAAAAAAGTAAAACAGATAAAATCCAAAATTCTACTGCAACTTGTACCCAATTTAAGACTATGTTAACACCACAGTCCCATTTGTTACATTGCTTGTATTTTAATTGTAATTTTAATCTTATTTCTATATTCTGTCTTTGATTACATATCCATCATGACTCTAAGTAGTTTACAAACATAAAAATTCATGGAAGTTTCAGGAAAATAAAAACATTCCAAAATGTGGCACTGAGGGACATAGTGGTAACACGCCTGTAATCCTAGCACTAGGGAGGCTGAAGCAGGAGAATCACAAGTTCAAGGTCAGCCAGGGCTACATAGTGAGATGCTGTCTCAAACAAACAACAACAATAAAAATCCAAAATGCAAACATTTAGATAAGTAGCCAAATATTTTTTAATTTATACTAAATTTTATTTAGTATCACATCAAAATGAAGCTAAAATAAGAGGATTTTCTTATTGAATTAAAAGATAAATCAAGGAATTATTACATGCTAAAGAGCAGTAATTTAACTTACAAATTAACAAAATAGGACCCATATAACAGAACCAAATAGAAATTCAGTAACTTAAAAGTTTGAAATTAAAACTTTAATGAGGGCTTTAACAATATGTTGGAGAAGGTAGAAGATAGTGAAGTTGAGGACAAACAGATCAAAATTCTCCAAACACGGAAAAAAAGCACTGAAGGAAAATGAATAAAATCCATGGGATCTGTGGGACAATTTATGAACATCTAAAATATACACCAATGTGATTCCAGAGAAGAAAAGAACGAGACTTGGGTGGAAGAAATATTTTTAATTGCCCCAAAAGTTCTCAAATTTGATGAAAAAAGTTTTTCAAGTTTAGTCAATCCCAAACAGGATGAATACAAAGATAACCACATGTAAGTACATCCTAGTCAGACTAAGACACACCAAAAATAAAGAAAAAAACATGATACCAGCCAGAAAGAGGGCAAAAAGGTGGAGGGTAGACATCAACTACAAGGGAAATTGTTGAGGTAGGTAAAAAGTGACGTAAATTGAGGAAGGAAGCAGATTTCAGGAGTTGCAAAGGAAAAACCATAAATTGCCTGTAGTTTACTTTCAAGCACTGACCTTCCATTGCTGGATCAAACATAAACCAGCACTGGCCTTTCTGTAAATGATAAAATACACAGGATGCCTGTAACTGACCAAAAGGTTAAAATTTTTAGTTAACTCAAAGGTAAAAGATAAACTGATAGCAATAAATACCATTTCTTCCTGACCCCACTCTACAAGGTAAACTGATGACCGTGTAGAGCTGATGAACAAATGCAGTCAGTTATTATTCCTGCCTATCTCAGGTACATCCTGAGTCCCAGGTCACACAGAATAGCTCCTAGCTAACTACAAAGTAAAACTAAGTAATAATCTCCCCTTGGTTGGCCTGAAGAGGTGGAGCTGCTATTTTCTAAGCCACATAGAACAATTCAACCCAGGACAAAGTCAAAACCAATAATAATAAGGTTAATTACTTCCTCCTGGACCAGCCAGAGAAAGGCCAAGCTTGAGTTTAGTACTTTAAAGCCCAGGTTTCCCTGAGCAGGACACAACTTTTGTCCCTTCCACAGGAACAAAAGCCCAGGATACCCTATCACTTGGAATGCCAACTTTTTCCCCAAAGTGTATCTTCTTACTTCTATTAAAAGGCTATATGACCCCACTTCTAGTCTCTGTGTTTTTGCTTTTGTTTGTTTTTTGTTTTTGGGTTTTTTGTTTTGTTTTGTTTTGTTTATTTTTTTGTTTTTTTGGCCTGAGGGAACATCCTAATCTTAGGTTGCTTCACCCAAAGAACCAAAGTTTTCTCCAGGGTTCTCCTGGGTTCTCCTGGTTTTCTCTCATTTTGCCAGTAACAAAACTGGGATAAGAAGGAATACTAACTTCTTATTGGAGGTCAGAAAACAATAGAATGACATCTTTAAAGCACTGGGGTGAAAGTCTCAACCTAGAATTCTATATTTAGCAATAATATCCTTTAAAAAAAATAAAGACATTTTCAGCTAGAAAGCTGAGAAATGGTACTAGCATAAAAACATACATGTAGACCAATGGAACATAATAGAGAATGCAGAAGTAAATCCACATATGTACACCCAACTGATTTTCAACAAAGGCACAAGAATGTACACTCAAGAAAGGACAGACTCTTTAATAATTGGTGCTGGGTAAACTAGGAATTCATATACAGAAGAATGAAACCTGGCCTCTATCTCTTTACCATATACAAAAATCAACTTGAAATGGACCAAGGACTCAAATGTAAAACCCAGAATTATGAATCTACTAAAAGAAAACATAGGGAAAATTCTTTAGGACTTTGGCCTGGGTAAAGATATTTTTTGATATGACCTCCAAAGTGCAGGCAACAACAGCAGAAGTTGACAGATGAGACTACATCAAACTAGAAAGTGTCTATATAGAAAAAAGCAAATAACTGAGTTAAGAAACAACCTATAAAATGGAAAAAATAATTGCGAACTATTTACTCAACAAGGGATTAATATCTAGAATACATAAAGAACTCAAACTCAACAGCAAAGAAAAACAGCTTATCTAATTTAAAACTGAGTAAATCATCAAATAGACATTTCTCCAAAAAAGATATACAAATGGCCAACAAATATATGAAAACATGTTTAATAACACTAATCAGGTAGCTGGTAATCAAAACCACATCCTACTTGGACCACTTACTACAAAAAAACAAAAAATAACAAATGCTGGCGAGTATACAGAAAATGAGGAAATCTCATATACTATTGGTAGGGATATAAATTAATAATGAAACTATGGAAAACAGTGTGAAGAATACTAGAAATACCAGAATTTCATTTTCCTTGTTTCTTACCATAGAACCACCACCATAAACAAGACAAGAATATTTCCACCTCATCAGAAAATTACCTCACATACCTGACACGTTCTACATCACTTTGTCTCTATCTCATTTTCTACCTAACCCATCCTATAAAAATAGAACCATCATATGAATCAGCAATTCCAGTATGTGGTATTTATTCAAAGAAAATGACATGAGTATTCTGAAGAGATATCTGCACTCCCACATTTATCACAATCTTACTTGCTATAACCAAGATATGGAATCAACCTAGGTGTCCATCAGCAAATGAACAGGTTAACAAAAATGTGGTATATATACATAATGGAATATTATTCAGTTGTAAAAAAGAATGAAATCCTGTCATTTGTGGTAACAGGAATGAATTATGTTAACTGAAATAAGTCAGGAACAGAGATAAATACAGCATGTTCTCACTTATATGTGGAAGCTAAATAAGTTGATCTCACAGAAGTATAGAATAGGGCAGCACTTGCCAGAGGCTGAGAGAGGTGAGTAGAGAGGGTGTGAGAGGATGGTTAACAGGTGTAGAGGTGTAATGGAATAGGTGAAATAACTTCTAATGTTCTATAGCACAGTAGCATGACTATTATTATTGTTGTTGTTAGGTGCCATCTGACTCATAGCGACCCTCATAGGGTTTTCAATGGCAACTGTATCAGGATTGCCTTGGGAGTGGATTGCCAGGCCCTTCTCCCATTTTTGCGGTGCTGGGAATTGAACTAGAGACCTCAGAGACTGCAGTGCAGCGCTCTACCAGCTGAGCTAAATCCCAGCCCAGGATGACTATAGTAACAACATTTAAATGTATATTTCAAATAGCTAGTAGAGGATTTTGAATGTTACCAACATTAAAGGGATATAATAGGAAAGATTAAAGGGAATAGAGGCCTCTGTTGCCATACCCTACCTTATCCATGTGCTTCCCAACCACCCATAATGTGAATATCAATGTAAACTTCCTCTAAGACAAGGACCTTGGTCTGATGGTCAGTGCTACTCCATAGAGAATATCTTTGCAAATGACATGGTTGCCTGGAGATAATACCCTCTAGATAGATAGATGGATAATACCCCTTGCAAATAACCTGGTCTGTGACCTTTAGCATGTTTACAAATGATCTAATCTGTAGCCAGCACTCTGTTTGCATAGGAAAGCCATGGGTGCCTCTAAGTCTGGCCCAGGGAAAGGACCCTCAATTAAAGTAGGACCCCTCCTGTGATAAAGAGAAAGACCAGTTTTACAGCCCAGACTGGTCAGGCTAGACTGAGAGGTAGTAGAAACCCAACACACCTGAAGACAAAATCAAAGAGAGGGGAGGAATATCTGTCCCCTTAATGAGATTCAGACTTAAAAATACCAAGAGTCTTCCCATCAGCTCAATGTCCACAATC
The DNA here is from genome assembly GCA_007922755.1 of Pedetes capensis. Lineage (NCBI taxonomy): Eukaryota > Metazoa > Chordata > Mammalia > Rodentia > Pedetidae > Pedetes > Pedetes capensis. Next base: position 61,318 of record VMDO01010142.1, read on the forward strand.
CCCAGTGCCACAGTTCTCAGCAGTGTCCAGTCTGCAATATCCAGAGATGCTTCCAATCTCCAGTCATCTGCAGCTTACAACAATGGTAACAGCAAACTACAGAAGTCTACAGATGTCCGCAGCTGACTGTGGTCTACCCAGATGTTCAGAGAGGCCCGCAGACTCAATGACAAACCTATATGATTCCTAACCTCCAGCATGGATGAATAAATGCCACTATTCATGGATCTTCACTACTGGATCTACCCACTTTTTGGTTTCTATATCTGGAAGCATAACTTTTTCTCTTTACCTATCTATCTCTCCTCTCCTCATGCCAAACTAACTCCCTGGCCTGTTTCTCTCTTTCTCTATGATGGCCTAGGCCCAAACTACTCACCCCAAACCTATCTGCTCTTGCTCTGGCTCTCCTTTTAATTCTAAAATAAACCATCTTCTAAGTTCCATTCTGGGTCCATTTGTAAAATCATTTATAAATGACACTGAAGACTGAGGTTTGCTGCAATTTTCTCGACCCCTCCTGCAGAGCATGGTAACACAGGAGCCTGCACCTCACACTCTCCTCAGTAACACCAATGCAAAGCAATGGTAAATGTTTGGGGACATGCCAATTACCTGGTCAGATCATTACACCTTGTATACATGTATATCTCATAAATATAACTTCAAATTTTCTAGATTATAAAACTATCAGACCCCCTTTAACCACTCTGGGAACAGCAGTGGAAAGGCTGAATGCTATTTGGGGCATGTAGAGGTACCTTGAGGATAACCAAGTAGAAAAGAGAATAGTGTATGGTAAGTATTCGAAGGGCAACAACTTGTTAGCTCAAGACTTAGATATAGAAGGTAGGAAAATAAAAGCAGTTCAAGTAACAAGTGTAGAAAAGGTTATCTAAAAATGATATCTAAGGTAAATAGGATACAGACCTGCAATAAACACAGATACTTAAAACAACACAGGAGAAGAAAAGTGTGTTAAAGAAATAGTGGCCAAGCTCCACTCTGCTCCCTACTTGTAATGAGGTGAAGAACCTCCTCCACCACAAGCTTTCACCTTGATGATGTTATCTCTCACCATGGGCCCAGAATCAATGAAGCCAAGGACTATTGACCAAAAGTACTGAAACTGTGAGCCAAAATAAATAATTCCTCCCTTTAAAAGGAGAAGGAGGAAGAGGAGGAGGAGGAGGAGGAGGGAGGGAGAAACTGCCAGCATAAAATTAGACAATAAATAGAAAGAGAAGATAAAGTTTTTTGTTTTTATTAACCTAAATATCAACTGTATAAAATAATGGGTTTCACTGTACCATTTCCATACATGCATATAGCTTATTGATTCACTCCCTCATTACCTTTTCTTGTCCCCCATTCCTTGGTTCCCTTAGAGAGGGTAAAGGAATTTTAAGGAAGAAACTAGTCAGCATCAAATCGTATAGACAAACTGATGAATGTGAATGGAAGAAAAGGAAATCTCTGGGTGCCAGAAGCAAAACTGGAACTTAAACCCATAGTAACAAGTAGGGCTTACACTCAACACTCACCCATACAGAAATAAGTCTCAGATATACATCTCAGGGCTACAGTTTTAATGCTTACCCTCAGTGGAATGGTAGTTGGAGTCAAGAATAACTGGTACTATCATGTACAAAACCAAGAGTCATAAGAAAGCTATCCCATTCATTCAAAACAGCTAGAAAACATTGCTCATTTGGCTCTCAAACAGGACATGGGAACTGATGTCTCATTTGCAGGTAGAAAAACAGACAAATTTTAAAGTAGTCAGAGGTGCAGCATGCAATCAGGAAGAATTTTAATAAAATCAGAAAGACTAACATGTATATTTTTATATTTTCCTATATAACAAACCACTCAAAAATTCAGTGGCTTAAAAAAAAAACAATCATTTATTTAGCTCAGAATTCTGTAGAGCACACATTTAAGGTAAAAATGAGAAAAAGTTACCAACCTATCTAATTCAACTAATCTCTGCCAGGCTTATTCATGTATCAGTTGGCATGTCAGCTCAAGACTACATGATGGCCTCACTGACATGTCTGTGAGTCTCACCTGGGGCTACAAGGGTGACTACATCACTTGTATCTCTCATCATCCTGGAGGTTATCCCAGGTTTCTACACATAATGGGGATAGAGAGATTGCTAAAAGCAGCAAAAGACGAGGCTAAAAGACCTTCTGAGGTCTAGGTTCATGACTTAAAAAATAGCCCTTTGGCCACATTCTTTTTGCCAAAGGAGTAATAAGACAAGCCCAGGTTCAGGGTGAGAGAACAGACCCTAGATCACAAATAAGGGCTTGGGTTCGGCTCAGTTGGGAGACTGCTGCTCCCCACTTTCTAAGGACCCAGGTTCAATCCCTAGCACCACAAAAATGGGAGATGGATGTGGCATACCACTCCTGAAACAATCTCAAAATATCAACCTAACAACAACAATAAAATCACAAGGAGAGGAAATGTCAAAAATTGTGGCCCTTTTTATAATTTACCCCAGGATGCCTAATAAGGAAAAGCTACAGAAGAGAAAGCCTACAGCCATACTACTGTGGCATCTATTCTCATCAGATCTCGGAAGCCAAGCAGGGCTGGGCCTGGTTAGTACTTGGGTAGGAGACTGCTTGGGAACACCAGGTGCTGTAGGCTTGGGAGAAGGATATGGCAACCCATTCCCAAAAAATAAGCAGCCATTGAAAACCCTATGAATAGCAAAGAAGCATAACAATAGTGTTCCGTCTGTTACATATAGACTCGTTATGAGCCAGATACCAACTCAACTGTACCTAACAACTACAACACAGAAGAAAAAAAGCAGCAGGTTACTTAATTAACAGTGAAGCCAGAGTTGATGGTCACTGGAACACAAACTGAAGTTAGCTGAATGCAGAGAATACCATAAATTATGTGGGAAATAACCAAAGAAATGTGGAAGCTGAGAATTGATAGAATGACTTCTTTAAAAGAAATAAGTAGGACTATGGAAATGGCATGTCATCTATTCTTACTACTGAGGCAACCACAATAATAAACCTCAAATGGGATTTCCTAAACTGCTATTTTTATAGTAAAATCTAGTTCCTTTTAACTAAGTTAATTCAAGGACTTCACAAAGTAGTACCAAAGTGATCAGGTGATTTAATAATAGCATGCCTGGAATTAGCTTAACCCAGCATAATTTTGTCTGCGGCCGTACCACTGTGGTGTCTGATCCTGTCAGATCTCGGGAGCTAAGCAGGGTCAGGCTTGGTTAGTACTTGGATGGGAGACCACCTGGGAACACCAGGTGCTATAGGCTTGGAAGAAGGACCCAGCAACTCATCCCCTACCAAAAACAAAAACAAAAACAAAACAAAACAAAAAAACCAATCAGCCATTGAAAACCATATGAATAGCAGAGAAGCACTAACAATACTATTTCACCTGTTGTACACAGGGTCGCTATGAGCCAGACACCAACTCGATGGCACCTAACAACAACAACAGCAGCAGCATTTTAGTAATATAATATTATTTAATATATTTTCAACGGTATTTCTTTCACATTAATTCAAACTGATAGCCTTATTTTAGAAAAGAAGGGTGAGTAACTTAATTGGTTCACTGGAAATGAAGCTATTTCAATATTATCTTTTAGTTTCAGTTATACCAAAACACTTAAAATTGATATCACTACATTTATCATAAATAAACCCAAAGATCACAAGAACTTCATATTAGCTAAATATAGTAATTTAAAAACTAAATACTGAATAACTCAACATTACTTTGAAAAATGCAAAGGGTTCACTTTGCTAATTCTCGTAAACAAATATCCTTGAAAAGAAGATTTTGAAATATCTTCTTTTAATTCCCTCACTCACACAAAATTCATTCAAAGAGGTAATTATGTTATATTTAAGCACTTTATTTCAATTAAATAAAGTATAGTGTAAGATAATGTAGTGGTTAAGAATGTGGACAACCCAACCACCTAAGATGAAATCTCTGCTCTATCAGAAAGCTATAAGACTTAGATATATCATTTTGTTTCTCTGTGCCTCAGTTTCCTCACATGTAAAATTGAGACAATAGGTAATTTTATCTCATCAGATTAATTTTAACTGAATTCACACATGTAAGGTACTTAAGACAAAGGCTAGTATGCGATAATATGATGTAAGTATTCAACATGGTTATTATTCTTATTCTTTTTCTTTACAAAGAAAAAGTCTTAGATTGGGACTCTAATTCTGAGACATGTTATATCTTTGCAATTTACTTGGCTTCTCTGAGCCTCCTCTATTTACTCACTGTAAAATGATGGACTCTATGGTCTCTGTTTCAGTTTTAGAATCCTTTATTATTATAACATATTCAGGAGAAAATTCACAACTTTTTTTTTCTTCTATTAAATTAGGGGCTTATTTCATTTCTGCATATTCTAAAACTATTTCTTCTTTCCCTAATGTTTCATTTCTTTTCATTCATCTTATATTTAGTAATTTTATTCAGATTCATCAGCCCCATTATTTTCTTTAATTTGGCTATGGTAACATTCTCTTAGGGATTTAACACTATTGTATTCTTACTTGCCTCTATTCAGTCATGCCATTTCCTACAATCTGGCTAGGTGATGTCTGCCGCTTGTGATGGAACACAAACAACACAACATTTTATAACACTTTTACATCCATTCCCTTATTTAAGTCTTATAACCATTACCTTGAAAATGTTTCATGCTTGCAGAAAGAATGGTGTGTTAGTCAGACTATTCGTTGCTGTAAGTACCTGAGAAAACACCTTAAGTGAGGAAGGATTTATTTTGACTCATAGTTTCAGAGATTTCAGCCCATGGTCATCTCCACTGCTTCTGGGCCCATGCATGCTGAGGCAGAACATCATCACAGGATGGTGTGGTAGAGCAGATAAGAAGCAGAGAGACAAAAAGGAAGGGATGAGAGATAAGATGTGCCCTCAGTGGGATGGCCCTGTGGCCTATTTTTGTTACCAGACAGCTAGCTAGGATCTTTTTGCTCTACCTGGACAGAAACCATATGTTGGCAAGAAGCACTTCCAGTATTGGTCTTTGGTATCATCTGTACTCCTGGGCACTTAACAGCACTGAGCAGTGATAGTAGCTAGTAGAAGAAAGAGAAGCATGTGGTACTCTCTAGCATTATAATTCCCGTGCACGCCTCAGGTACTAGGGCTGTTAGCTCTATAAGTATTACAGCTATTACACAGGCCAAAGAGGTTGGGATTCCTAAAACCAGTAAGTGCTGCAAACTTCACATAAGCCAAGGAGGTCAAGACTCATTAGCCCTTGACAGCAGCTAGTATTGCAGCTTCCAAGCTGGCCTAGGTGTCAGGATTCCTCAGCCCTTAAAAGCAACTGGTGTTGTAGTTTCCAGGCAAACCTAGGAACTGGGATTCCTCAGCCCTTGATAGTGCCTAGTGTTGTATCTCCTAGGCTTAGGGTGTCTTGAGACCACTGCTCCTAAAACTTGAAAGCTCTTTGAAACACTTTCAGTTTCTAGGGCCTGCAGTTTCTCTTCTCTGGCTCATTATATATAGCCTTCTCTACATCTTCAACCTCAGCTCTCTCTCTCTCACTTTGTCTCTACTTCTGTCATTGTTCTTCTTCTAGCCCTGGTCTCACTCTCCAACTGCTAGCTGTCTCTTGTTGCTATGGTTGCTGCTTCTCCTGCTGCCACCACCAGTCTTGCAGCCCTGCCTCTTTTACAGGTGTCAATGAAGCTGTCTATCCTGCTGTTCAGCTTATCAATAATGGGTTCTGTTTCTTTATGGCTGCCTGGTTCTTGGGGGCCCTCAGCTATAACTATCAGAACTGTGCAGTTTTCACAGCTCCACCTCTGCTGTTCCTCAGAGACACACTGTTCCTGCACTCCACTTCTGCCAATCATCAAAGTTATGTGATCCCCATAACATTGCTTCTGCCACTTCTGTCAAGAGAGTTGGTTACTCCTTAACTTCTGTGGATTGGTGTGCTATCTGCATCCCTGTTTCTTCCATTCTGTTTTCTTCACTGTCACCACTCTGCTGTCTTCACTGCTTCTTTCTATGTGTTACCAGTTCAAACTGTTTTACTTAAAGCAGGGAAAAAGACCACTCAAGAGAAGCCTTTTATTGGGCCTAATGCTGCATCACCAAGGGAGGCAGCACAGGAGTGTGTCTCCCAGCTTGTTCACAGAGTGAACCAAGGATCCTTTTTATGTAGCCAGAAAGGAGGTGTTTGTTTCAATCATAGTCAATCTGTCATGAAAATAAAGGTTTGTGTGTACATCAATAATAGCATTGTCCATTTTGCACTAGTCACAACAGTCCCTCTGCTAGGCCACCAGAGGAAGTGCTCCCTCTGGTCTGGGTAGAAATGGTTGCAGGGTCATCCAGTGTTCACCAAGGCTTACAACAGCACAAAGTTTGGTGCAGATTTCGAGCTTTTTGAAACAGTTATGGTCAGAGCTGCACGTTCAGGAGACAGTTGTACTGCAGCTACAGTTGTCATGTGGCTTCCTCCAGGTGTCTGTGAAGTGTTCAAAACTGCCAGTGCTGGAATATAGGTGGTTTGCCAGACAGTGCTGGTATATGGCTGCTTTCCTGACAGTCCTTTGTTCAAGGTAACCAAGGTAGCGAAGGAAAGTCCAACAGCTATCAAATAGGGAATCAAATTTCACCATTCCCCAACATCTCTGTTTACTGACAAGAGGATAAACATCAGAAGTGCTTATAAAAAAAAGGTTTATTATTAACATGAATGATGATTTTAAAACTGTTTAACAGCTTATTAACAATGTTTAATACATGGCCACTGCCTCAGGGACAGGTGGGACTCCTGATCTATCTCACTTCCTCCAACTAGGGCCCACTTCTGAAAGTTTCCATATATATATATTCCATATTCCATATATTCCAACAATACTAACAAATTACAAATTCATCATATGGATTAATCCACGGATGAAGTAAAAGCACTCATGATCCGATCACTTCCCAAAACTCTGAATATGCTGTATTAGGGACCAAGAATTTAACACATGAAACTCTTGCGGGAACACCTCATATCCAAACCACAAGTAGGAGCTGACCTACAGGAGGCCCAAACAGGAACTTGGGGTAAATGTCTAAGAACACTGCTTATTGTTTTTTACCTCACCCTTTCCTTTGTCTTACTAAGGTAAGCATAAAATTAGTTATCAAAAAGAACTAAGTTTGAGCACCAACTATAATACTCATTGTGTAATCTTTTAAATGATACATCACCACCTTGAACTTCAGTTTCCAAATTGATAATATTGGCATCATACAAGATTTTATAAAAATAAAAATAAAATGCCAGGTGTGGTGGTGCATGGCTATAATCCCAGCACTCAGAAAGCTAAGGCAGGAGGATCATGAGTTTGAGGCCACCTTGGGCTACATAGTAAGATTCTGTCTCAAAAATAAAAATAAATAATAGTATTTTTTAAAAATCAATAAAATAAAAATGGACTTAAAACCTAAGGGACACTTTTTTCAATACTTTCTTCTTGTCAAATGATTTCTGATTACCTGGATAACTGTGGTTTTCCTACTTGGTCCATGTATCATAGGATAGCACTCAATATTCTGAGTTAATTCCTTAATTCTCAGACTCTTTTGCTTCTTGTAATTTATAGAAAAGAGCATCTGTATTTAGAAAGATTTATCCCACTAAACAGGAGAAATATAGTCATTCAAAAATTTGTTGAATGTCAACTACATGCCAGGAATTGTGAACCAGAAAATAATATATAGAAAGAAAGAGACAATAAAATGGGAAGAATCGTTATAAGTAGAAATCTAGCCAATTTTTCACCAATCTACAAGAAGCTGAAAGATCTTTTCCCCCTCTTCCTTTAATTCTAACATCTTTCACCTCCTCTTTTGGGTAGAAGAAGACAACAAAAAGAAGAACAAGGGCAAGTTGAGTTCAATTACAAAGGCTACTAGGAAAATGAGATAAAATAAGGCATCTAGAAATCAATATCACTCCCAATAATACTTCCAGAAATCCCAAATAACTAAGAGAGGAAGAAAGAACAAAATTACTGAGCATATACAAAATCACATTTAATATCAAATTCACTGAACATCTGTTAAATGGTAGTTACTATTCCAGGTTCTTGGAATATATCAATAAACAGAAAGAAGGAAGGAGAGAAAAAGGAAGAAAGAAAGAAAGAAAGGGAGGGAGGGAGAGAGGTAAGTAGGTAGGTAGGTAGATAGAAAGAAAGAGGAAGGAAGGAAGGAAGGAAGGAAGGAAGGAAGGAAGGAAGGAAGGAAGGGGAGAAGAGAGGAGAGAAAAGAGAAGAGAAGAAAGGAGAAGGAGGAGGAGGAGAAGAAGAAGAAGAAAAGATAAAATAAATGAAGATCTCTGCCCTGGTAGAACTTATTCTAATAAGAAAAAGCCAAAATTCAACAAAATATTTAAATTAAAAATTATGTTAAAGCTAATAAATACTATAGGAAAAAAGAAACCAGGTAAAGGGGATTAGGAGGAAATAGAAGAGGGGTGGGCAAGAAAAGGAGAGGAATTTGCTATTTTAATTACAACAATTTGAGATGGTTACATTTGAGGGAGTTGGTCATGTGGAGGAAGAGTATTCCAGGGAGAGGGAGCTATGAATCAAAAAATATAAGACAAAAGCCCATCTACATTACCAGGAATAGCAATGAGGATAGTGGGCCTGGAGCTGAAAGAACTAGCAAAAGAATAAAAACAGGAAGGTAACAGACCTTATGGGTCTTTTTGCACCATTGGGTTTTACACTGAGTGAAACAGAAAGGCTCTGAAGAATTCTGGGCAAAGAACTATAATATTTCACTTATGTTTTGATGGGATCAATCAGGCTACTGTGTTGGGAAAGACTGTAATATAAGAAAGCATCTGAGAGTCAAGTTAGGAAATTGTTATAGTAATTCAGGTAAGAGAAAATGGTGGTTTAGACAAAGGTGGTAACAGCAGAGCTTGAGAAGATTTTAATGCCAAATTAGTTGCAGGAGTAAGCAAAAGAAAAATCAAGGAAAGCTCCTCCTAGAGTTTGGATCCTGAATGTTTTCCAAAGGCTCATGTGTTGAAGCCGGAAGTGCTATTGAGAGGTAGTGGAAACTTTGTGGAAGGACTTTAGGTCACTGGGGCCATGCCATCAAAGGGGATTGTGGGACCTTGGCCCCCTTCTCACTCTTTGCTCCCTGGCTCCTGATATAAGTGTTTTTGCTCCACTATGAGCTCCTACCAGGATGTGCTGCCACACTAAATGTCCAAAACAATGGAGCTAAATGATCACAGACTGAAGCCTCCAGACCTGTCAGCTAAAATAAATCTTTCCCTTATAAGTTAAATATCTTAGTTATTTTGCCATAGTGACAGAAAGCTAACACAGTTCCATTTAGAAAAACAGAGTAGACATGTACTAAGTTGACAAATGCTTTGAGAAAAGCTAGTTTTAAGCAAGGAATCAGCAATTTAGGTTGGGACATATTAACTACATTAATAAGACACCTAAACAGCAAGGCCAAGTAGGTACAGACATAGATGTATACGTGTATAATTCAGGAGAGGGGTCTTACATAGCTATGTGATGTAGGAGCTGTCAGCATATAGTTGGTCTTTAGAGCTATCATCATCAGTGAAATGACTGCACATAAGAGAACCAAAGATGAATACTCTAGCTTTTAAGAGACTAGGGAGAAGACAGGACAAATGATAAAGGAAGAAAGAATTTTATAAAAGTATTATGTCCTAGAAGCCATATGAAGCAGTTATGTGGAGGAAGGAATGATTAACTACATCAAATGCTATTGCTAAGACAAGAGAAATGATGAATATTGAGAAGTTAGCTTGAGATTTAGTATGAAGATCATTGTTGTTGTTGTTAGGTGCCGTCGAGTCAGTATCTAACTCATAGCGACCCTCATAGGGTTTCCAATGGCTGTTTCGGGGTTGCCAGGCCCTTCTCCCATTTTTGCGGTGCTGGGAATCGAACTCGGGACCTCAGAGACTGCAGCGCAGCACTCTACCAACTGAGCTAAATCCCAGCCCATGAAGATCATTAGTAACCTTATTAAGAATAGTTTCATGCAGACATAATGGCAAAAGCCTAATGAAATTTAAGAGAAATAGGAAAAAAATGAATTGGAGAGAGAGAATGTGAGCACAGACAATTCTTTCAAAAAAAGTCTATTATAACTGAGGAGCAAATAAACAATGTTACCTGGTAAAGGAAGTAGGATCAAATAAAAGATATTTTAAAGATAGAAATAGCAGTAGGTTTTTCTTCTTATGGCAGTGATACACAGTACCGAGAAAACTTCATGACACAGGAGTGAGAGTGCAGAACTGTTGCAGCAAAGTCCTTAAGTAGGTATAAGGAAATAGAATCTAATACACAAATGGAAGGATTGTTCTTAGAAATGTAAAAAAATAATAGGGGAGAAGACAGGATATATGGATAGAAAAGGTGGTAGGTGGGTAGATGTGATAAATGAAGTCTATGCAAATTTAGTTCTGACTGCTTCAATTTTCTCAGAGGCAGAAAAAGCAAAATCACTGGCTGAGTGAGAGATTAATGATGAGATGTTGGGAAGTATAATAAGAGAAAATATGAAATATGTCATCTAAGAAAGATAGATGACCTAGGAAAATATAATATGAATGCTAGGTAGTATTAAAAACTCACTTGATACTGTGACCATAAATTTAAGTAAAAATAATCAGTATGATTTTGTATTTTTCTCCAGACACATAGAATTATATGGGTACACAGAGCTGCTAGGTTTAAGCTGGGTTATAGTTTTTCTAAGTGAGTAGGACTAACAAAGAGTAAAACAAAGAAGTTAAGGGTATATGCAAGAGAGTTGAGGCTGTGTATCACAGATAATGTAGGACCATGAAATTTAAATTGGATATAAGAGGAAGTTATGATTCAACAGACATAGGAACAATTAAAAGATGGGAATACTGATCAGTTAATTATTATCTGTATCTCAAAAACAAGACCTAAACTAGGAGTGATGGCATACCCCTATAATCCTAGCACTCAAGAGGCTGAGGCAGGAAGATTGACATGGTAAACATAGCGAGTTCCAGGCCAGCCTGGGCTACCCAGTGAGGCACTGTCACACACACACACACACACACACACACACACACACACATACACACACACCAGAAAGAGAAACTCGAGACCTAAATAAATTGTTCAGATAAAGCAGCTTTTATATGACCCAACTACAAGTGGAATAGAATCTGAATCCAGATGTACCACATTCAAGTCACTCTGTCCAGAGTAACAACTGCACCAAGTTGACTTGCAAATTTGATTTTTACTGGCATACCAACTTCCAAGAGGATAGGCTTCAGGCAAAATTACATGTTAGGCAATTCTTCCCAGGATTCTTCATCTCCCTCTCTCTCCATGTGTCAATGCTCAGAACCATACAGTGTCCAAATTCCTAAATCATACTAAGTTTTGCCCTCCTCTAATAGTTATATAGGGAGTAGGACCTGGCAAGCCACTCCCGAAACAACTAGCCATTGAAAACCCTATGGATAGCAAAGAAACACTGTCAGATATAATGCCTGAAAATGAGGCTCCCAGGTTGGAAGGCACTCAAAAGACTACTGGGAAAGAGTTGCCTCCTCCAAGTAGAGTATACCGTGATGAGGGAAATGGAGTAAAACCCCAGGGTGCTCAACGTAATGATGTGACACGACTCAAAATGAGGAGAAACAACTGTAAACATCCATTAATAATTGGAACATGGAATGTACGTAGTATGAATCTAGGCAAGTTAGAAATTGTTAAAAGAGAAATGGAGCGCATAAACATTGACATTCTAGGCATCAGTGAGCTAAAATGGACTGGCATAGGCCATTTTGAGTCAGACAGTCATATGGT